>OZ020540.1:6944817-7031613 GCA_963971435.1 Lasius platythorax | reverse complement strand
AAAGTGTTATTCATAAAAGCGCGTGACACAATAAAAATATTAATATTAGAGTAGCACTTTGCACATTTTAAAATGTTTCGTGAAAGCTAAGGAAGGAGAAGAAATTTTTCTTCATATCTCGCGAATGAAGCAATCTGAAATTCTAATTTTTCTATTGTCAATTTTCCAAACGCAGAGGCTGTGGACAAGGTCGCTGATCGGCTGCTCGGTCCGTTTAACATCGAGGTGCTGGTGCGTCCGATCAATCTGAAGATCTCCGAGGCGATCATGAACTTCCAGGAGAGCAGTCACGACGTGTCGCAACGCGTGTTCACCGGCTGCGGTCGGCCGATGCTGGGTAGACGTAGACGCAGGGACAATCGCGAGCTGGAGCTGGAATCTCTGAATTTTGAGCAGGAAACATTGACGGAGGAGCGCAGTTCCACCGCTGCGATCCTGGACAAATTGGTGAAGGAGATACGCCAGCGAGTGCGCGATCTCAGACAATTTTGGGTCTATCTGCCCTATCGGCTGTGCAACGACGGTCTGGTTGTACCGCCCAGCAACACGAAGGAATGTTGGAACGGCACGCACGTAGACAAGTATGCGTGAACAAAATTGTATATGTATATAATAAATTTACTTTGCACAACGATTATAGTAGATTCACTTACACTTGTGATACTGTGTAAACCAATTTACTTACGCGATTTAGTTTTCTACACTTTATATATATTTTAAATATGTACTGCATATACAATATATGAAAAATATATATAAAAAATAAAAATTGCACATATTTCCCAGTTTTACAAGACTGTTATTCTTCCAGATATATATATCCAGTGTCCTCGGACGGTGAAACTCAAATGATGAATCCGGAAGTGCGTAGTATGGGGCCAAGACCGACCATCGTGAGGGATCAGGTTTTCGCGCTTACTACCATCACAAATAGGTTGAGATCGGCGTTCAACGGGCAGGACGTCGATTGGATCGATACAGGTGATTATATCTGCCGATCTGTATATGATCGTAATAACATGTCATAAGTCGAGTCTGTAGAGATATCGTAAAAAATAAAATCGTAATTTAAAAAATAGTACTTTTTTACCTACCATATTATTAACGATTTTCTTTACGACTTGACAGAGGAAACGTGGTACGGTTCCGGAAGCGGTTCCGGCGACGGTGCGTTCACCGACGACGAGGACGGTTTCAAGGAGGGATCCGGTTATGAGCCGCACGTGGAATCGGAGCCGGAACCACCGAAACAACCTTTACCGCCGGTCGTTCACGAGGTCGAGACGCCGCCGCGAGTGGATATTGAGCCGCGCAAGGGTACAAGTACGAGCAGCACAACGGGCGCGGGCAACAATCAGACCACCTCTGTGGAGAGCAGCGGCGCCAGCAGACAGAAAATGTCG
Source organism: Lasius platythorax (assembly GCA_963971435.1). NCBI lineage: Eukaryota > Metazoa > Arthropoda > Insecta > Hymenoptera > Formicidae > Lasius > Lasius platythorax. The sequence goes on along the minus strand of OZ020540.1, from coordinate 7,030,210 downwards.
CTGTCCAGGGCGTTGACGACGTACCTGGTGCCGATAGTGGTGATGTGGTTCGGCGGTTGCCTCAGCGACATTCCCTATCTGTGATCGTGTGGACCTTGCGACTCTGAGCCCAGCCCAGTGTAAATAATTGCCCGATTGCGAATCGCAATCTCGATTGCGAGATTGACGGAGAAGGAAAGGAACTCACGACACAGAGGACTCGAATCGCGCATAGTGATGTCCCGCGAATCTCCTCGCTCCTAGAAGTCGTCGAGGACATTCTTGCGAACACAGAGCATCCTTCGGTCCATTTCCGGATCCTCAATTTCAATATTCGCTAAACCGAATGTATGTGTATTGAAATCGATTCAGCGAGTATCGAAATCGTTAGTCAATCGACCTAGCGCACGGAGTATACGAATTTTCGTGGCCATAGCTCTTCGCTCGTTTTTTGTTTTATAAACGGGCAGAGGTGAGAGAGAATCATCAGCTATCTGCTGTTTGGATGAGAGACATTGTAGGCATTTAACGAGATAACGGATTTCGTTGAATTCTTACAACAGCTTTTATCCCGCCATGGCAAAATGATGAGTAAAACTGGCATAGTGGTCCAGATATTTAGAACTACGATAATGGTTTTACGGTCAGCGAGCTGAACGATTCAACCAGCAGCACCTGACAATTTTATCTCCCTTCACCAATTCTCTGCTTCTTGACTGAGCAAAATGCTCTTTTGTTGCGTGTTTCGAGGAAACTCTCGAAATATAGACGTACATTTCCGAACTTGCACCGAATGAATGAAAATATTTCTACGCGAGAGGATTTCTATTTCCGCGGGATGTCTTTCAGAAAGGAATTTTATTTATGCGAGCGTTGAATATATTACAAGTGACGATATACAATATTGTATAGTATGCTTATTGTAAAAGCAATCACGTTGCGCCCTTTAAAACATCTTTCCGAATTTTAGATGTACCGTTAACATTATATCGGACTTTTACTGCCACAATTGCCCCAAAATTCGAGCTTCTCGAGTAAATTATCATCAGTAGTAGATAATTATATATATAGTATATACATATATACTGGGATAGGTAGTAACGATCCCAGTCTAAGATCGAGTCTTTCCAAATCTTATCTACTGATTTTATCAGAATTCTACTGCCAACTGGAAAAATGCGAATTTAAACACAAAATAATTATTGTTTAATGCGAATAGACAAATTATCACGACAGAGAGATAACTCATCCCGATTGCATCAAATCTTTCAAAGGTCCTTAGATATACCATCTCTTGATCCTACAAAAATATTACTGCCAATTTTAGAAATTTTTCACTTTTCTCACTTTTCTCACTTTTTATCCGAATATCATAATACCGTGATGTTATTCCCGTTCATCTGTTTTGTGCTTGCGAGACGTTTGATAAGCATCAAAGTCGTAAGATCAAGGATGAGATCGTCTATCAGAATCGCGCGATTGCTTATCAATCCTGCAATCATTCATCGCGTAACCGAGAAGCAATGTGACTCGTGACGACAATCGCGACGATTTTGCTGTATGCAAACGTGCGGCAGAGATGTTTGATTACATACACCCGATATACGTAAGACGATCCGAAGTATGTATACGAGCGGGACTGAGTATTTATTAAGTGTTCGTTATACGATCCATTCAGGAATGTGCGCGAGTCCTGAATACGTGACAGCAGGAGGCACGAAAAATTAGAATCCTCGCTCTTGTGATGGCTTTTGCTGTCACAAATTGATTTTTGGGGAAAGCAACGTATGTTACACATCAAGATCGAACATTTTATTAAACCGCATATTCAGCGCTAAATGCTACCGTTTAACTTTTAATTTTATGTTGGCACGGAAACGAAATCTATCAATATATTATATTATTGGCTTAAAAGGTAAAAAAGTTAATTACACAAAATACGGGATATATTGCGGCGACTTTGTAAATCCAAACGAGGATTCTCAACTTGGCTCACGTTATATGGAAGATTTGTTAACAGTGTTCTCGGCACTCGGTTTCGTCGACGATGAATACGATCCCTTTGCTACGAGGTAACATGATACAATCAAGTGGAAATAACGAATAATAACGGCCTGAGATAATTCCGAAGGGAACACGTACGAAATTATCGCGAAACCGAGCCGTAATACTGTCACATTAACTTGCGTTATAATTAATAGCATGGAAGAAAAACGAAAGATGTTCGTTGCGATAAGATGTAAATAAAGAGAGTGGCGATAAGAAGAGTGTGATAAGAATGTGACGCTTACACTTTCTGCGTTCGAAATGAAACATATGTACATGCGTCGAACTTTATAGGGCGAAAGAAGGAAGAAAATTGTGTAGAAAGATGTAGAAAGTGTAGTTATATAAAAAAAAGGAAAAACTTTTCTTTCCCGAAATCACACATTTATATGTGAGACAATCGATTCTGCGTTTGTCGAACATTGTACGAACCGTCGAAAGAAGTAATGATACAAGTCACAAAACACACACAGAGGATAGTAACACAGAATGTGATCATTATTTATAAATATTTTCATTAGACATATAAAACTTTAAATTTATTTGTTGAATTATTTTCTAATTTAATAAATAAATGTTTATATCATATTTATATAAAATATTATATCGTGTCGAATTAAATGAAATTTGCAATTACTTCGATATGAAACGTAAAATACGTAATTTTTTTTTTTTTTTTTTTTTTTTTTGCGTAGATAGAAGTTTTGTAATAATGATTTTATATGATATTTTACATCAAATATTCTTAGATTTTCTTTGACAAAAATATGACTTATATCATTGTGCTTTTCGACGCCTCGTTCATTATTTGCCATTTTGCTGTATCGTTCGCGTAGCACACAATATTATATATTAATTCGCAACAAAGTGTCAAAGTGATGCGAGAGAATGGCGGTCGGAGGCGGGCTCCTGTGATAAAATCAAATAGATTGAGCATTATGACCGCTCTCCGCGCTTTCTTTTACGGCTCGCTATTGAAGAGTGAAGGACGCGCGAGCGCGCGAGGGACATTATGAAAAAAAAGTCTAGTGAAATAAAATAGTATATTATGGATAAAATTAATTATTTGTAATTATATTATTGTAATATTATTATATTATTTTTATTATTATATATATTATATATATATGAAATGAAATTAATATAAAATTATAACACTCTGCGTTTCGAAAATATTTTGTGCGTGCGCGTTTTTTAAAAGACGCTTGTGCGAAACGCCGATTTTATTAATCGCACGAATTCGTTGATTCCCAACGGTATGCACGCATATACATACACACACACACACACAAACAAACAAACAAACAAACAAACACAGATACATACACAGAGATACATACACGGACCATTCATACGTAATTATGATACTTTTAATCCTTGCCAAATTATTTCGCGAAGAATGTTGCGCACACTTTTATACATATATATATATATGTTGTACATGTATGTACGTACCGTATACATATAACGTATTATTCTTTTTTCCCTTTTTTTATTTTCTTTCCTATCCTTGTACTGAGATGATAGTGCATCGCCGAATATGATGCAAGGGTATCAAGAAATATAGAAAACAGAAAAGTGGTAAGTGAGAAAATATTTCGAATATTTCGTGATTTGTCTTTTTATTTAAAAGTTTACACTAAGCAGAGACGCGTTTTGCCTTGCTACAGTGCGCGAAAAGTTAAATAGGGAATATTCATCCGTGAAGCGCGCCGTGTTTATTATTTCTTGCGTATTTACATTATTTTTTAATTATTTTTACATATATTCTTTAATTATTTTTTGTTTTATTATTTTTATTTTTTCGGTATTCGAGATAGAGTAATTTTGAAAATTTATATAATAAGGGGTTTGTTTTTTGTAGCTAAACTTTTTATTTTTCCTCTTTCTCTTTCTAATTTCTAAATATATATTAATCTCATTTTTAGTGTACACTAGTACAGGAAGTTCAGCTACAAAGAACAAACAAAAATATCTATTATTTAAGATAAAACTATTAAAATTTATTTCCATAATCTCTTGCGTTACAATCGCTCGTACGTGATTTGAATAGTGTATAAAACTCGAGTCCGGCTTAATAATTCAGAAAATGTTGAGATACATTTTGTCATAAATGTTAAAAGTTATGGCATAATAAAGAGACACGGTAGTGTCATCGGAAGCCGCTCAGTTAAGTTATCTTATAGCGAATTCGATTGGATGCACTAGTGCGCACTGAGTGCATATAAAGGTTTATCGCACACAATTTCACAATGACATAAGTAATTATAAAAGTAAAATAATTAATAGTAAGAGCTATTATTATCATTATGCATATTGAACAACAATAATAATAGCTCTTACTATTAATTATTTTACCTTTATAATTACTTATGTCATTGTAAAATTGTGTGCGATAAACCTTTATATGCACTCAGTGCGCACTAGTGCATCCAATCGAATTCGCTATTAAATTACACAGTTAAAAAAATAACTTTTTTTTTAACACAAGAGCAAGACTAATCACTTCCTGTAGTTTTTTAAATGCGATTTCGATTTCCCAGTTGTTATTCTATCACATCACAATTTTGCGATTAATAAAGTTGCAAAAAGGCTATTTTAATCTATTTTATTATGTTATAGCTATGGTATGTGATGTGTTGGAGAAATTTTATTGCAATGAAAGTTACATATGTTGTTAAAATTTTCAGCCTTTAAAAAGAATTGTTGTGTCGATTATGATTATTAAAATATTCATGGTTGAATATCCGGTTTATTGCGGAGAAGTTACGAATTAGATCATTGAATTTGATCATATGCGCGCGAACAATAATCGATCTAATATGATGTTTGAAAACATAATATATTATTGATTAAGCATTGCTTTTCACTCCAAAATCATAATCCATTTAATATCATAGACTTAAATTCTAAACACAATAACTGTTACCTTCTAAGACTTTATATGGATATTGAATCAAAAATACTAGTTAGAAAAAAATCAATATTTGTTTGCAAAATCTTAAAACTATTTAGCAATTCGGAATCCTACTTTTAAACATCAAAAGTTTATAGTTTGCTACTCATCTGCATATGTTTATCTCAAGCAATAATTTGTTTGAAAATATCCACAAAAGAAAGGAACGAGAGATTAATTTCATCGGTGTGCCTCATTTCGAAATCTATCAACCAGCGAATTGACGCCTGTCTATCTATATCCCATAAGGGATATTCTATATTATGTTGTTGAGCAAACTCATAAGCAAGTGTTAATAGTTTCTCCAAGGCGCAAAGTGTGCAAGAACAACAACCTTGCGATGATTCACGTCTTGCCCAGTCTTTTAAAATCATTAAAAGTGATTCCTTTTGCAAGTATGTAAAAACAGAAATTTTACTCATTTTTCTGTCATATTCGTAATTTTTTTTAGCACGGGCTTTCTTCACTTCATAGTTTAACGTATGTACAGATACTCCATAATTTTTTGAGGCGGCATTATATGTGGACCTTCCTTCAATAATTTCTTTTGTTGCTGCCCCGAATCTTCGTTTTTTATCATAGAACTCTTCTTTACGTGTCATAATATTTCTACTTTTCGAAATAAAAGACGATATTTGAGTCTATATTTTATTGCTACTTTCTCCGTTATAGATAAATTTCCATTTTCTACAACTTTATTTGCTGCTATGTGAAGCTTATAACTTAATGTGAGGTGTTTCTCAATTTTTTTATTATTTCAATCGATACCATGATTACTATTAAAATAATCTACGAAAGAAAGCAAAAACAAGGAAATGATTGCATGTTGCACTATTGTGAAAATAAAAGTTGCAATATCGCACGAATAAAAAATCGTTTTCGTGATTTTCATCTTGCAATATTTCAATTTCTAGTTTAAATTATAGATAAATTACAATATGTTATGCAATATTTAAGTGCTCCAGTAAAGAATCTTTAAAAACTTAGAAAATAAACTTAGGACGATAATGTACTTACAAAGTAAATCAAAAAACAAATATTCTTAAATAAATTTCTTCTCACGGCGTAACGGATATAATGGATATCTTATTCTGATCGTATACAAACGATGACTAGCACAATGTCAGATTTTGACAATATTCATGCAAGGTTCTCACAGTGTTGTATCTTAGTAAAGTAAATAGAGTTTTAAACTCGAAGTAAATGTCGCTAAGTGGTACATATTTTTTCTCTATATTTTTGAAGATATGTATTCTCTCTTCTACTAATGTGGCATTGAATCGGCACTCGGTATATATACAATAATATTGCGTCAAACTTTCGATCATGTATAATTCATTTAAAATTTGTTAAAAAAAAAAAAAAAAATTTAATAGTTGAAATGCACGCGCAGAATTTGTTACATATAATACTATAAATATCTAATACATCAAGTTAACTGATATTCATATTTTGGTTGTGTCGGGAGAGAACTATGCAATAAATATTGTAGTATATCATAGTTGGAATAGATGTATAAATATATATGAATTAATTATTCGATTATTCAAAATAATTAGAAGTTTTTGAGAGAAATCATAAATATTCTCGCAAGCACTTATCTTCAATTAATTTCTGGAATATTTGTTTATCATTTTGATATATAAAAAACACATAAAGATATATATTTACGGATTATTTTTAAAATCCACATATGAAAAACTAAAGATTGCATATAATATATTTTTTAGAGATAATAGGGTCGTTACACGAGCCCTATTTATTATATATTTTCTGCACCGAGGAAGACGTATGGAAGATCACGTTCGTTGGAGTAAGAAGCACGCGGTTGCGTACTACCCTATGCGTCCCTGCACGTGACGTCACAAGGCCGGACAAGGCCATCGCCAGTCACGCGACCACGAGACACAGAAGCTGCTACCATTCACGTGTTCTATCGCGTACTCACCGTAATCTCTTCTCCAACAATTCTCTCTACCTACTGTTGATTCTTTTTTCTTATAGCTAATTCTTTTTTTGAAAATCGTATGCATTTTACATACATATTATCGCCGCATTTCTTTCTTATGTCCTTCTTTTTCCTTTTTTTACTTCTTTTCATATATGAATTTTAAGAATGCGTTTTCTGATTGTCTTTTTTGACTTCTGACAGCAAGATTGCGCGATGATAATGTTTCCATATCTTAGATACTGGATCGAGTTCTTTGTTGTATAAATTGAATATTTAATTAATCAAAAATTTAAAAATAGTATGTCTCTGCAAAATGGGTATCAAAATATAACTATATGTAAATACATATAAGCATATTAGGTAAATTCCTACACTAGCGTCATCACCTCCGATTTGCCTCAAAATTTACATAGAATTTCCTATTGTTCTACAATTTAGACTTATGATATTTTTTTGACGCTAAATATAAGAATTTACCGCATATTATTTAATTAATATAATTACATATAGTTAAAGCGATCATTCAAAATAAGCACATTTGTTTCCTATGTTAATAATAAATTATATATAGAATATCTAAAACGAATAAAATTATATAGAACGTACATTATTAATCCTCTGAACAATCGAATTACCAAAACCCGTAATTTCTGCAATGACAACATTTCACATTGTTTCAAACTTGAGAATGGCAATTTTCTTCGTTCTCTCAAAAGCAACGATATTACATTTTCATTAAACGAAATAAATTACTCGCATGTTGTTAATCCTGTCATATTTGAACTATTAAATTATGCGATCTTCTCTCAACACTGACAGATTATCATAAATACAAAATAACACTTTATATATTTAATTATATATGTACATATGCATATATACATATATATATATATATATATATATATATACATATTTATATATATATATATATAGATTAGGCCTTTATATTAATGAATAATAAATTATTAAGTAATACCTCTTTAATAAATATGTTTAATGCTATATAGGATAAATCAGATCAAGTCCATCATAAATATAATTATTATTATTAGAAGAATAACTCTATAGCAATAATATATTGCAATTTAATTAACTATTCATTTCATAGAACTTAGTTAGCTTACTGAAAATCGAGCTCGTTTTCTCGTGTAATCTGTGTGTCAATCGAAAGAAAACACATGTATTTTTCAAGTATGTTTAAGTTATCTATTCATAACATTGAAGGTTTTATAGAAGTCATGTTAAAAGTTTATTTATTGTTGTGTGTCAAGAGTTTGATTGTTACATAATTAAACTAAATAAGTATGTATCATTTTATAAAATTAAAAAAACGTTCTCTCTTAACTGTGAACAAAATAGGAAATAATATAATATATATACTGGACAGATATTCTTAAACTCCGTGAATTCTTTCGATTGACGGAATTTAAGTATAACTAGCGTAATAATGGCTTACTAAACAGCTTACAGTTATTATAAAAATGCACAACTGATTATTTACAGTAAATGTTTTTGTCAAAATCAGAAAATTTTTTAAAAATACTTATCTTTATAAGTTTACATATTTATTTTATCACTGCAGAAAATCGTAAAAAATTTATATGTAATATTCAATCTTCAACATTACTTTTTAGATTCATTATGTGTGTGTGATGTTTCAAAACTTCTACGACACTAGATAATACATTTTATAGATCTCTTAAATATAAAAATTCTTATACTAAAATGTCAAAGGTACAGTAAATTTTAAAGAAGATTATTAGAATAATACATATTTTATCATTTAGATTATCACATGTTTGCGTATGCCTACACAATACATCGCATAGCGAAAATATCTTCTAACATTAACAAAACATTCTACACTATCGAAAATCTTTAATTTTGTATTTATCTACATTAATAAAATAATGAAAATTATTCTACTTATAAGCAGATCCGATAATTAATCAGTGTTAATAATAAAAATATAATAAAAGTTTTATTAAAAGAAATTAACATTCGAACGCTATGAGCATCTAACTGTTAAAAGTATCGCATATATGTATTTCACAAATGACGCCTCTTATCAAAATGTACGAATCAATAGCAATATATCTTATTATTAATATTATTGAAAATTATTTAATATAATTATTTAATAATTTAATTAGTTAAATATAAATATTTTTACATTTTTATCATATTCTTTGTCTATGACATATTTTAATTAATCTCATATAATACATTCTAATGTATCTCATATAATATATTTTTTTTTATAATATATTATTATGTTAACATTATGTTTTAGTAATAATAATAATAATGTAATATATTATTATCTATTAAACATAATATATAATATATTATATAATATATTAATATGTTACTTTCATTATTATGTTGTTAGTAGTAACACAATTTTCACCAGGATTCATTAGTCGCCTATAAGAACAAATAATTTTAATAACAATTTACAAAAATTAATCAATATGTAAAATATAAATTGTTATCTAAAAGTACATTTTTGCAATGCGATATAAAGTGCAATAGCATTTAAAAAGTATAATGGCAACGACATTTTAATATCAGAAATTTTAACTGCAAATAAAATGGAAGAAATATGTCATTAAGTAATGTATAAATAATAACAATCAGCGACCACTTATAGATCCTAAATATATGTGTGTGTATGTATAGAAAGCTCTTTATCAAATTTATTACCTCATATTATGAATATAAAACTTATAATTAATTAAATCGGAGATTAATTTCACAAAATTAAATGTATCGTTATAATTCAAATATCTACATATAAAATAATAAAATATTAAGAATTTAATCATCTTAATAATTTAGAACAAATATTATTTGAAAAGTTAACCGGAGGTTATTGTCAGAGTTCTAAAACTTATTATAATCGATCGTTACTTCGATCGTACAGACATGAAAATTTTACAATATTTATAAAGTAAGAATCGTTTATAAACAAATAGTATATTATTGATTAAGCATTACTGTTCACTCCAAAATCATAATCCATTTAATATCATACACTTACATTCTAAACACAATGACTGTTACCTTCTGAGACATTTCATATGGATATTGAATCAAGAATACTAGATAGAAACACATCAATATTTGTTTGTTGCAAAATCTTTAAATTATTTAGCAATTTGGAATCCTACTTTTAAACATCAAAAGTTATAGTTTGCTACTCATCTGCATATGTTTGTCTCAACCATTAATTTGTTTCAAAAATTCAAATCTGCATCTGTCCAAAAATTAGTTTGCAAACATTCTTAAAAGAATAGAACGAGTTAGTAATTTCATCGGTGTGCCTCATTTCGAAATCTATCAACCAGTCAATTGACGCATGTCTAGATGTATGATCCCAGGAGGGACATTCTATTTTATTTTCTTGGGCAAACTTATAAGCAAGTGTTAATAGCTTTTCTAAGGCGCAAAATGTGCAAGAACAACGACCTTGCGATGATTCACTTGTTGCCCAGTCTTTTAAAATCTTTAAAAGTGATTCCTCTTGCAAGTATGTAAAAACAGAAATATTATCTGTTTTTCTGTCATATTCGTAATTATTTTTAGCGCTGGCTTTCATCACTTCATAGTGTAACAAACATGCAACAAATCCATAATTGTTCGAGGCGGTGTTAACTGTGGACCTTCCTTCAATAATTGCATTTATTGCTGCATCTAATCTTCGTTTTTTATTATAGAACTCTTCTTTACGTATCATAATATCTACTTTTCGAAATAAAAGACGATGATTGAGTCCATAATTTGTTGCTACGTCCTCCGTTATAGATAAATCTCCAACTTCTAAAACTTCTTTTGCTGCTATATGGAGCTCATTACTTAATTGGAGGTGTTCCGCAATTTTTAATCTTATTTCAATCGATACCATGATTGCTATTAAGGTAATCTACGAAAGAAAGCAAAAATAAGGAAAAGATTGCATGTTGCATTATTGTGAACATAAAAGTTTCAATATTGCATGAATAAAAAATCGTTTTCGTGAATTTCATCTTGCAATATTTCAGTTTCTGGTGTAAATTATAGATAAATTACAATATGTTTTGCAATATTTAAATGCTCTAGTAAAGAATCTTTAAGTAATTAGAAAATTAACTTAGGAGGATAATGTACTTACAAAGTAAATCAAAAAACAAATATTTCTAAATAAATTTTATCTCTCCGCGAAACGGATATAATGGATATCTTATTCTGATCGTATACAAACGATGACTAGCATGATGTCAAATTTTGCCTATATTCAAGGTCCTCAGTGTTGTATCTTAGCAAAGTAAATAGAGTTTTATAACTTGATGTAAATGTTGCTAAGCGGTACATATTTTTTCTCTATATTTTTGAAGATGTGTAATCTCACTTCTGCTAATGTGGCATTGAATCGGCACTCGGTATATATATACAATAATGTTTCGTCAATCTTTTGATCATGTATAATTTATTTAAAATTTGTTTTAAAAATAAAAAATTTTAATTGTTCAAATGCACGCGCAGAAATTGTTACATATAATACTATAAATATCTAATACACCAAGTTAACTGATATTCATATTTTAAATGTCGGGAGAGAACTATGCAATAAATATTGTAGTATCATAGATGGAATAGATATATAAATGTATATAAATTAATTATTCGATTATTCAAAATAATTAGAAATTTTTGAGAGAAATCATAAATTTTGTCGCAGGCACTTATCTTCAATTAATTTCTGAAATATTTGTTTATCATTTCGATGTATAAATAACATAAAGATATCTATAATTACGGATTATTTTCAAAATTTACATATGATAATTTAAAGAATGTATAAAATATATTTTTTAGGGATAATAGGGTCGTTACACGAGCCCTATTTATTATATATGTATTGTCTGCACCGAGAACGGCGTATGGTGGATCGCGTTCGTTGAAGTAAGAAGCCTGTGGATGCGTACCACCCTATGCGTTTCTGCACGTGACGTCACAAGGCCGGACAAGGCGATCGTCGGTCACGCGACCACGAGCACAGGCTGCTACCGCTCACATGTATAATCGCGTATTCATCCTCCTCTACGTATAATCGCAACACCAACATTTTCATTTCTGACTAATTATTAGTTATTTCTTCTTTCTCATCACAGCTTCTCTGTTCGAACATCGTATGCATTTTACGTACATATTATCACCGCTTTTCGCACGATTAAACGACTGCGATCTGAATACATGTGATTTTTTTCTTTTATCCGATGTACGAATTTTAAGACTGCTTTTTCTGATTGTCTTTTTTGACTTCTGACATCAAGATTGCGCGATGATAATGTTTTCATATCTTAGATACTGGATCGAGTTCCTGGTTGTATAAATGAATTATTTATATAAAATGAATCAAAATTTTGAAAAAGGTATGTCTCTGCAAAATGGGTACCAAAGTATAACTATATGTAAATACATTAAAGCATATTAGCTAAATTCCTATATTAGCGTCATCATCTCCGATTTGACTCAAAATTTACATAGAACTTCCTTACTTCTACAATTAAGCCTTATGATATTTTTATGACGCTAATATAGAAATTTACCGCATATTATTTAATTAACATAATTACATATAGTTAAAGCGATCATTCAAAATAAGCTCATTTGTTTCATACCTTAACGATAAATTATATATTATAAATAAAATAAAATTATATAGAACTCACATTATTAATCCTCTAAGCAACTGAATTATTAAAACGTGTCATTTCTGCAATGACAACATTTCATATTGATGCAAACTTGAGAATAGCGATTTTCTCCGCTCTTAAAAGCAATGGTATTATATATTAAACGAATAAAATTACTCGCACATTGTCAATCCTGTCATATTTGAACTATCAAATTATGCGACTTCATTTAATAATAGATTATGATAAATTCAAAATAACCACATTAAATAATTAATTTTACATATACATATATATAGATTATAACTTTATATTTATGAATAATAAATTATTAAATAATACCCCTTTAATTAATATGTTTGATGCTAATTAGAATAAATCAAATCACGTCCATCATAAATATAATAATTATTATTAGAAGAACAATTTAATAGCAATAATATGTTGCAATTAAATTAACTAATCATTTCATAAAACATAGTTAGTTTACTGAAAATCGAACTCGTTCTCTCGTGTAATCAGTGTATCAATCGAAAGAAGACACATGTATTTCTCAAGTATGTTTCAGTTACCTATGCATAACATTGAAAGCTTTATAGAAGTCATGTTAAAAGTTTATTTATTGTTGTCAAGAGTTTGATTGTTACATATATAAACTAAATAAGTATATATAATTTTGTAAAATTAAAAAAACATTCTTTCTTAACTGTGAACTAGAATAGAAAATAATATAATACATATATATACTGGACAGTTATTTTTAAATTCCGTCAATTCTTTCGATTGACGGAATTTAAGATTAACTAACGTAATAATGGCTTATTAAACCGTTTATAGTAATTATAAATATGCACCACTGATTATTTAAAGTAAGAGTGTTTGTCAGAATTAGAAAATTTTTTTAATATACTTATTCCTATGAAATTACATATTTATTTTATAACTGTAGATAGTCGAGAAAAATTTACCTATATTTAATAATCACTTTTTTACATTATTTTGAAAACTTAATATATGTGTATGATGTCTCAAAACTTTCACTAGATAATACATTTTCTAGGTCTTTTATATATAAAAATTCTAATATTAAAATGTTAAAGTTACAGTAAATTTTAAAGAAGATTATTTGCATAATACAGATTTTATCATTTAGATTATCTCATGTGGTCGTATTCCTACACAATACAACGCATAGCAAAAATATCATCTAACATTAACAAAACATTCTACACTATCGATAATCTTTAATTTTGTATTTATCTACATTATATGTAAAATATAAATTGTTATCTAAAAGTACATTTTTGCAATGCGATATAAAGTGCAATAGCAGTAAAAAGTATAATGGCAACGACATTTTAATATCAGAATATTTATCTGCAAATAAAATGGAAGAAATCTGTCATTAAGTAATGTATAAATAATAACAATCAACGACCACTTATAGATCCTAAAAATGTGTGTGTGTATGCAAAGAAAGCTATTTACCAAATTTATTATTTCATATTACGTATATAAAACTTATAATTAATTTAATTGGCGATTAATTTTACGAAATTAAATGTCTCGTTATAATTCAAAATTCTACATATAAAATAATAAAAAATTTAAAATTTAATCATCTTAATAATTTAGAACAGGTACTATTTGAAAAGTTAACCGGAGGTTATTGTCGAAGAGTCCTAAAACTTACTATAATCGATCGTTACTTTGATCGTACAGACATGAAAATTTTACAATATTTATAAAGTAGGAATCGTTTGTGAACAGATAATATAGTATCATTGATTAAGCATTACTTTCCACTTCAAAATTATAATCCATTTAATATCATAGACTTAAATTCTAAACACAATGACTGTTATCTTCTGAGACTTCTTATATGGATATTGAATAAAAAATACTAGATAGAAACAGATCAATATTTGTTTGCTACAAAATCTTAAAACTATTTAGCAATTTAAAATCCTACTTTTAAACATCAAAAGTTATAGTTTGCTACTCATCTGCAAATGTTTGTCTCAACCAATAATTAGTTTCAAAACATTCAAAAAAGGATAGAACGAGTTGTTAATTTCATCGGTGTGCCTCATTTCGAAATCTATCAACCAGACAATTGATGCCTGTCTAGATGTATCCCATAAGGTACATTCTATATTATTTTGTTGGGCAAACTCATAAGCAAGTGTTAATAGCTTTTTCAAGGCGCAAAATGTGCAAGAACAACGACTTTGCGATGATTCACTTCTTGCCCAGTCTTTTAAATTATTCAAAAGTAATTCCTCTTGCAAGTATGTAAAATTACTACTATTATATCTTATTTGTCTGTCATATTCGTAATTTTTTTGAGCACGGCCTTTCATCACTTCATTGTGTAACATACTTACAGAAAACGTACTTCCATACTTGTTCGAGGCGGCTCTATATGTGGATTTTTTGTCAATAATTTCTTTTCTTGCAGCATCTAATTTTCGTTTTTTATCATAGAACTCTTCTTTAAGTATCATAAAACTTACTTTTCGTAATAAAAGAAAATATTCGAGTCCATATTTTGTTGCTACGTCTTTCGTTATAGATAGATCTCCATTTTCTAAAACTTCTTTTGCTGCTATATGGAGCTTACTACTTAATTCGAGGTGTATCGCAATTTCTTTTTTTATTTCATACGATACCATGATTGCTATTAAGATAATCTACGAAAGAAAGCAAAAACAAGGAAATGATTGCATGTTGCACTATTGTGAACATAAAAGTTGCAATATCGCACGAATAAAAAATCGTTTTCGTGATTTTCATCTTGCAATATTTCAATTTCTGATCTAAATTATAGATAAATTAAAAAATGTTTTGCAATATTTAAATGCTCCAGTAAAAAATCTTTAAAAAATTAGAAAAGAAACTTAGGACGATAATGTACTTACAAAGTAAATCGAAAAACAAATATGCTTAAATTAATATCTTCTCACAGCGTATCGGTTATAATGGATATCTTATTCTGATCCAACAATGACTAGCACAATGTCAGATTTTGACTATATTCAAGGTTTCCAGTTTTGTATCTGAGAAAAGTAAATAGAGTTTAAAATCTCGAAGTAAATGTCGCTAAGCAGTACATATTTTTTCTTTATATTTTGAAGATATGTATTCTCTTTTTTGCTAATGTGGCATTAAATCGGCATTCGGTATATATACAAAAATGTTTCGTCAATCTTTCGTTAATGTATAACTGATTCATTTAAACTTAGATTTTAAAATTAAAAGAACTTTATTGTTGAAATGCACGCGCAGAAATTGCTTCATATAATTCAATAAATACTAATACATCAAATTAACTGATATTCATATTTTGGTTTTGGGAGAGAACTATGCAATAAATATTGTAGTAGTGAGAATAAATAAATGTATATGAATTAATTATTCGATTATTTAAATTAATTTAAAAATTTTGAGAGAAATCATACATTTTCTCGCAGGCAAATATCTTCAATTAATTTCTCGTATATTTGTTTATCATTTCGATATATAAATAACATAAAGATATCTATAATTACGTATTATTTTCAAAATCCACATATGAAAATTTAAAGAATGTATAAAATATATTTTTTAGATATAATAGGGTCGTTACACAAGCCCTATTTATTATATATTGTCTGCACCGAGAAAGGCGTATGGTGGATCGCGTTCGTTGAAGTAAGAAGCCTGTGGTTGCGTACCACCCTATGCGTTTCTGCACGTGACGTCACAAGGCCGGACAAGGCGATCGTCGGTCACGCGACCACGAGTCACAGGCTGCTATCGCTCACATGTATAATCGCGTATTCATCCTCCTCTACGTATAATCGCAACACCAACATTTCCCTTTCTGACTTATTATCAGTTATTTCTTCTTTCTCATCACAGCTTCTCTGTTCGAACATCGTATGCATTTTCCGTACATATTATCACCGCTTTTTGCACGATTAAACGACTGCGATCTGAATACATGTGATTTTTTTCTTTTATCCGATGTACGAATTTTAAGACTGTTTTTTCTGATTGTCTTTTTTGACTTCTGACATCAAGATTGCGCGATGATAATGTTTTCATATCTTAGATACTGGATCGAGTTCCTGGTTGTATAAATGAATTATTTATATATAATGAATCTCAAAATTTTGAAAAAGGTATGTCTCTGCAAAATGGGTACCAAAGTATAACTATATGTAAATACATAAAAGCATATGAGCTAAATTTCTATATTAGCGTCATCATCTCTGATTTGACTCAAAATTTACATAGAACTTCCTTACTTCTACAATTAAGCCTTATGATATTTTTATGACGCTAATATAGAAATTTACCCCAAATTATTGAATTAACATTATTACATATAGTTAAAGTGATCATTCAAAATAAGCACATTTGTTTCATATCTTAAAGATAAATTATATATAGAATATCTAAAAGGAATAAAATTATATAAAACTTACATTATTAATCTTCTAAACAACCGAATTATTGAAACGTGTAATTACTGCAATGACAACATTTCATATTGATGCAAACTTGAGAATAGCAATTTTTTCCGCTCTCTCAAAAGCAATGATATTACATATACATTAAGCGAATAAAATTACTCGCATATTGTTAATCTTGTCATATTTGAACTATCAAATTATGCAATATTCGCTCAATGATAGATTATCATAAATTCAAAATAACCACATTAAATGATTAATTTAACATATATATTTATATAATAATATATATATATATATATATATATATATATATATATATAGATTATAATTTTATATTTATGAATAATAAATTATTAAATAATACCTTTTTAATAAATATGTTTGATGCTATTTAGGATAAATCAGATCACGTCCATCATAAATATAATTATTATTATTAGAATATCAATTTAATAGCAATAATATGTTGTAATTAAATTAACTAATCATTTCATAGAACTTAGTTAGCTTACTGAAAATCGAGCTCGTTTTCTCGTGTAATCTGTGTGTCAATCGAAAGAAAACACATGTATTTTTCAAGTATGTTTCAGTTACCTATGCATAACATTGAAAGCTTTATTGAAGTCATGTTAAAAATTTATTTATTGTTGTCAAGAGTTTGATTGTTACATATATAAACTAAATAAGTATATATAATTTTGTAAAATTAAAAATACATTCTTTCTTAACTGTAAACTAAAATAGAAAATAATATAATACATATATATACTGGACAGTTATTTTTAAATTCCGTCAATTCTTTCGATTGACGGAATTTAAGATTAACTAACGTAATAATGGCTTATTAAACCGTTTATAGTAATTATAAATATGCACCATTGATTATTTAAAGTAAGAGTGTTTGTCAAAATTAATAAATTTTTTTAATATACTTATTCCTATGAAATTACATATTTATTTTATAACTGTAGATAGTCGAGAAAAATTTACCTATATTTAATAATCACTTTTTTACATTATTATAAAAACTTAATATATGTGTATGATGTCTCAAAACTTTCACTAGATAATACATTTCCTAGGTCTTTTATATATAAAAATTCTAATATTAAAATGTTAAAGTTACAGTAAATTTTAAAGAAGATTATTTGCATAATACAGATTTTATCATTTAGATTATCTCATGTGGTCGTATTCCTACACAATACAACGCATAGCAAAAATATCATCTAACATTAACAAAACATTCTACATTATCGATAATCTTTAATTTTGTATTTGTCTACATTAACAAATTAATGAAAATTATTCTACTTATAAACAGATCCGATAATTAATCAGTGTTAATAATAAAAATATAATAAAAGTCTTATTAAAGGAAATTAACATTAGAATTCGATAAGCATCGATAAGCATCTAACTGTTAAAAGATATCGCATATATTTCACAAATAACGTTTCTTGTCAAAATGTACGAATCAATAGCAATATATTTTATTATTATTACTATTAAACATTATTTCATATAACTATTAAATAACTTAATTAGTTCAATATAAATATTTTCAAATTTTTATCATATCCTTCGTCTATGACGTACAATTTAAATAAATATATTAATGTGTTATGCGTTATAAATTCTAATATAATATATATTTTATATGTATAATATATTATTATGTTATAATAATAATAATGTAATTTATATATTATTGTACATATTATATATAATATAAAATATATTTATATGTTATTTTCTTTATTATGTTATTATTAGTAACACAATATTCATCAAGATATATTCGTCGCGTATAAGAACAAATAATTTTAATAACAATGTACAAAAATTAATCGATATGTAAAATATAAATAGTTATCTAAAAGTACATTTTTGCAATGCGATATAAAGTGCAATAGCAGTCAAAAGTATAATGGCAACGACATTTTAATATCAGAATATTTATCTGCAAATAAAATGGAAAAAATCTGTCATTAAGTAATGTATAAATAATAAAAATCAACGACTACTTATAGATCCTAAAAATGTGTGTGTGTATGCAAAGAAAGCTATTTACCAAATTTATTATTTCATATTACGTATATAAAACTTATAATTAATTTAATCGGCGATTAATTTTACGAAATTAAATGTCGTTATAATTCAAATGTCTAATAAATTTCTCGTTATAATTAAAAATTCTACATATAAAATAATAAAAAATTTAAAATTTAATCATCTTAATAATTTAGAACAGGTACTATTTGAAAAGTTAACCGGAGGTTATTGTCGAAGTGTCCTAAAACTTACTATAATCGATCGTTACTTTGATCGTACAGACATTGTTGTCAAGAGTTCAATTTTACAATATTTATAAAGTAGGAATCGTTTGTGAACAGATAATATAGTATTATTGATTAAGCATTACTTTCCACTTCAAAATTATAATCCATTTAATATCATAGACTTAAATTCTAAACACAATGACTGTTACCTTCTGAGACATTTTATATGAATATTGAATCAAAAATACTAGATAGAAACAAATCAATATTTGTTTGCTGCAAAATCTTAAAACTATTTAGCTTTTTGGAATCCTACTTTTAAACATCAAAAGTTATAGTTTGCTACTAATCTGCATATGTTTGTCCAAAAACTTGTTTCCGAACATTCATAAAATCTGCATATGTTAGTCCAGAAATTTGTTTGTGAACATTCTCAAAAGAATAGAACAAGTTATTAATTTCATCGGTGTGCCTCATTTCGAAATCTATCAACCAGTCAATTGACGCCTGTCTAGATGTATCCGATAAACTACATCTTATATTATTTTCTTGGGCTAACTCATAAGCAAGTGTTAATAGCTTTTCCATGGCGCAAAATGTGCAAAAACAACGACTTTGCGATGATTCACTTCTTGCCCAGTCTTTTAAATTATTCAGAAGTAATTCCTCTTGCAAGTATGTAAACCCAGTATTATTATTACTTATTTTTCTGTCACATTCGTAATTTTTTTGAGCATGGGCTTTCCTCACTTCCGAGTATATCGCATTTGCAGAAAATCCATAATTGTTTGAGGCGGCGTTACATGTGGACCTTTTTTCTAAAATTTCTTTTCTTGCTGCATCTAATCTTCGTTTTCTATCATAGAACTCTTCTTTACGTGTCATAATATCTACTTTTCGAAATAAAAGAGGATATTCGAGTCCATATTTTGTTGCTACGTCTTCCGTTATAGATAAATCTCCATTTTCTAAAATTTCTTTTGCTGCTATATGGAGCTTACTACTTAATTTGAGGTGTATCGCAATTCTTTCTTTGTTTTCAATCGATACCATGATTGCTATTAAGATAATCTACGAAAGAAAGCAAAAACAAGGAAATGATTGCATGTTGCACTATTGTGAACATAAAAGTTGCAATATCGCACGAATAAAAAATCGTTTTCGTGATTTTCATCTTGCAATATTTCAATTTCTGGTCTAAATTATAGATAAATTAAAAAATGTTTTGCAATATTTAAATGCTCCAGTAAAAAATCTTTAAAAAATTAGAAAAGAAACTTAGGACGATAATGTACTTACAAAGTAAATCGAAAAACAAATATGCTTAAATTAATATCTTCTCACAGCGTATCGGTTATAATGGATATCTTATTCTGATCCAACAATGACTAGCACAATGTCAGATTTTGACTATATTCAAGGTTTCCAGTTTTGTATCTGAGAAAAGTAAATAGAGTTTAAAATCTCGAAGTAAATGTCGCTAAGCAGTACATATTTTTTCTTTATATTTTGAAGATATGTATTCTCTTTTTTGCTAATGTGGCATTAAATCGGCATTCGGTATATATACAAAAATGTTTCGTCAATCTTTCGTTAATGTATAACTAATTTATTTAAAGTTAGATTTTAAAATTAAAAGAACTTTATTGTTGAAATGCACGCGCAGAAATTGCTTCATATAATTCAATAAATACTAATACCCCAAATTAACTGATATTCATATTTTGGTTTTGGGAGAAAACTATGCAATAAATATTGTAGTAGTGAGAATAAATAAATGTATATGAATTAATTATTCGATTGTTTAGATTAATTAAAAAATTTTGAAAAAAGTCAAAAATTTTCTCGCAGGCAAATACCTTTAATTAATTTCTGGAATATTTGTTTATCATTTCGATATATAAAAAACACATAAAGATATCTATATTTTCGGATTATTCTCAAAATCCACATATGAAAAATTAAAGAATGTATATTTATTTAGTTAGAGGTAATTGTCTCATTTTACAACTATTACTAGAACATTATAGAGCGTTACACGAGCCCTATTTATTATATATTTTCTGCACCGAGGAAGACGTATGGAAGATCATGTTCATTGGAGTAAGAAGCCCGTGGTTGCGTACCACCCTATGGATCAAGTTCTTTTTGTATACATTGAATTATTTAGAATCAAAATTTTAAAAAAGGTATATCTCTGCAAAGTGAGTATCAAAGTATAACTATATGTAAATACATATAAGCATATTAGGTAAATTCCTATATTAGCGTCATTTGGTCCGATTTGCCTCAAAATTTACATAGAGAGCTTCCTTTCGTTCTACCAGTAAGACTTATGATATTTTTAAGCCGGGGAAACATTTAAATATATGGCTTGCATTCTCGCGTGATTTCCGGTCGATTGCTAAATTCGCGATCTCAGCATTGTACTCATTCTTATTTTAAATGAAATAAAATTGTATAGCCTCTCGGGTTATAACAAGTAGCGAAATTAATATAGATTTCAAAATTAAAAATGTTTGTATTTTTATAAAAGTTTATATAAATCTATATGCAAAAATTTATGTATATATTCGAATTTGTCAATTTTGACATTAGATTCGTATGCAGCGACCTGAAAAACGATTTTTAAGTTTATAGAAATATTGAAAATTACTATAGAAATATTTAAATTTATTTGGTAGATCTTACGTGATCTAATTCGCAACTTTTTTGCAATATACCCACAAGACTCTCGTTTTGATCGATATCAGTTCAGTATTCACAAGAATAAGATGCTCTGTATCAGCGATTTTGTCGATACAATACATTGTATATTTTTTCGAGAGAGCTCTCTATGTGTTATAGACTAGCGATAAGAAATTAACACCTCGTGAATAATATCGCGTTTCTTATGTGAATAATAACGCATAACCAGATGCTGCAGAAACAACATTTGCTCTTTTTGCTTATCAAAAACATTAACAGTATTTTGCAATGTAGTCTACGCATGCTTCTTCGATAATTAATCACAAATTTAGCGTTTCGATCGCGATCGCGCAACTCCTCCTTTTTCAATAATCTGTGAATATAAATAGATCGCGCTTCACTCTCTCTTCGGTGTGTGTGAAAAAAATACAGGTTCCATCGTAGACGGTTAAACATTTCTTAATCGCGTGTTAACGCGAGTCGCGCTTACTTCTTCGATAATTGATTGATATATCGCGATTATTACACAAATATTTTCAACAACATTTATTGTTCAAAAGTAATAAAAATATTGTAGCCTAATTATATATAAAAGCTCGTTTGTATTCATAAATCCCAATACTTGTTTCTCGACGTTTTGTTTTTATTTGATAAAAAACATCTTAGATTTATAGACTCGTCATTTATAAGAACAATGCTGTTTCTTTTTTAAATATCTCCTTTCAATCAAAACTGTTCAAAGACATAAATCTAAATTGTAAAAAGAACAGTAAATGTGGTCTTTTGAGATATTTGTGTCAACATTTCATCACAGTACAGTTTCGAAATAGATTAAAATTTATTGGCTATAAAATGTTAAACTATTTGACAATTCAAAAGTAATTTCCCTATCAAACGACGGAAGAGTTATTGTTTGTTACTCATTTGCTTTTTTAAGGCTCTTTAAGCAAAGTACATTTCTTAATGCAAAATGTAGAAATTTTATATTGTATCTTAACTCAAACTTTTGCAGCCGAGATATATCTACCCTTTAGCTCCCAATTCATTGGATATTATTTATTAATATTTTTTGCCAAATTGTAAGCAAGTGTTGACAAAATTATTCCAAAATGCAAGTTTTGCAAGAGCAAGTTTGCGATTTTTTATCTAGAGCAAAGTTTTTAAATATCTCCAAAAGTCATTGCTCTTGCTGAAGTATGAAGCTAGATTTATTTCTTGAATTTACTTTTCTATTATATTGCATGTGTGATATTTTTCTCCAAGACGGATAGAAACGGTTACTTCATACTTTAAAATGTGTTCGCTAATTCTGTAATATTTTGCAATTCCTTCTAAATTTTCCTTTCCATGTCTATAATTGTATACTGCAACCATATTTTGATTTTTCTTCAAGATACTTTTGTAGTACATTAATATTTCTTCTACTACGTTTAAGAAATATTTAAATGTTTTTCATCACTTTCCAATTTTACTATATCTTCCAAAGATATACTATTATTGAAAGCTTCAGTTTTTTGTTGTCTCGAACTTTCCTCTTATTTCTAGGTGTTTTTCAATCATTCTCCTAAATGCAACAGTTATTAAAATAATATACAAAAAAAACTAATAGAAATAAAACATATTGCTTAATTATTATAGATATACAAATTGCAATACGACAAAATGAAGATTATATAATCGCACTTTTTGCTTCGTAATGTTCAAATCTCTTGCCCATCATTGCATTCATAAAAACTCGAAATTAAACAATTTATTTAAATTATGTATAGGAAAAAAAAAACACAAAAATTTCAAAATGTTTTTAAATATTTTCGAAATAACTTTTAAAAGATTAAATGGAACGCAGATTAAGACAATATAATATATACAGCATAAACCAAATATATTTAAACAAACGTTTTTTTACAATTGAGATACAATGCAAAGCGTGAACTTCATCCGATTGTATGAAAATAAGAACTGCAACATTGTCACAAAATAATCGAATTTAAAACAGGCAGCATTATGTTAAAAAATAAATAAAACATTAATTCAAGATTACTCTACTAAGATGCTATTTAGTACACGTATCCCTTCTGCGCATCCAAAGTCGTATTTGATCTTTCTTCTTTTCTGACATTAATTTTGTGATGGTAATTTATATAGTAATGTAATATTAAGTTCTCGAGCACGTATATATCGACAAAAGCTTATTATATATGCAGTTGTTATATATAATTATATAATATTAAAATATACTTTTATAAATATTCTGATAGTGTGTGATGTAGTAGTATCAAAGTTTGTAATATTTAATTTTTTTTATCAACTAATGTTTCGGTGATTTATAGTTCTATATACATGTACGCAAAAACATCATTCGTAGCATTCAAAACGAAACGAAGTTTTCAGGAAAAGTCATAAAATAACTTCTAAGATATTATCTTTGATAAATAAAACATTGATTTTATTATATTATTACATTTTGTCCAAAGAGTTTGTCGACAAAGCTTAAGACGTAGACATGCAATTTTCAAAATCATATTTAAAATGCGTATAGATAAAGATAAACATACAAAAGTATTAATAAACAGTTACTTTTTCTTACAAATACTAATCTCATAATATATCGTGTAACATGTCTCGATCCTATCGATTATACAGCAATACGCATATCGATTATACAATAATTATGTAGATGACAAATATAATTCTGTATGTAGATACGTGCTGTGAATATTCGGATTCGAGAATCATTCAGTCAGTTGCGATATTAATTCAATAAATGTAAATCAATTACCGCCAAGTTCTCTTAATAATTATCTTAAATTAACTACATAGTTAACTGCAAATTAAAAAAATATAGATTTAGATTTTAATATACTACACAAAAAAATTAGTAAAATAATGATTTATATTTGAACAATTGCAATGCGTAGTTTAAATCTGTCGTTCTTTGGTATTACATAATTTTTACAGCGCGTACTTTTCTACCTTCTACACAAAAAAAAGCTTTACATAAAATGTAGGAAGCTGTCAAATATTATTAATATTAATAGATATATTTGATTCCCTATTTAAGATAAATTACGTCCTTCATAAATATAATATTATTACTATTAGAAGAACAATTAAATAACAACAATATGTTGAAATTTAATCAACTAATCCTCTTATGGAACTTAGCTTGCTGAAAAACGAGCTCGTTCTCTCATATAATCTATGTCTCAATCGAAAGGAAACATGTGTATTTTTTCAAAAATGTTTCAGTTATCTCTATGCATAACATTGAAAGCCTTATATACTAGAAGTCACGTTAAAAATTTATTCATTATTCTCAAGAGTTTAATTGTTACATAATTATACTAAATAAGTATGTATATCTCGATTTATAAAATTAAAGAAACATTCTTATTTAAATGTGAATTAAAATAGAAAATAATGTATATATATATATATACTGGACATCCATTTCTTTCGATTGACGAAATTGAAGAATAACTACCGTAACAATGGCTTATTAAATAGCGTATAATGGTTATAATAATGCATCCCTGATTATTTCAAGTAAAAGTGTTTATCAAAATCAGAAAATTCTTTTAAAATACTTATCATTATAAATTTACATATCTATTTTATCACTGTAAATAGTCGTAAAAAATTTATATGTAATATTCAATTCTCAACATTACTTTTAAAACTAATTATATGTGTGATATCCCAATACTTTCACGACACCAAATAATACATTTTCTAGGTCTTTTAAATATAAAAATCCATATATTAAAATGTCAAAGATACAATAATTTTAAAAAAATATTATTAGAATAATGCAGAGTTTATCGTTTAGATTATCTCATGTTTGCGTATTCGTACACAATACATTCCATAGTAGCAAACATATAATATCTTCCAACATCAACACAACAATTTACACTACCGATAAACTTTAATTTTGTATTAATGAACATTAATAAATTAATTATAATAATAATTATATTTATAGGCAGTTCCGATATTTAATCAGTCTTAATAATAAAAATATAATAAAAGTCTTATTAAAATAATTTAACATTAAAACGCAATAAGCATCAATCTGTTAAAAATATCGCGTATTAAAAATGACGCTTCTTATTAAAATATAAGAGAGATATCAATATATTTAATTATTAATATTAAAAATTATTTAATATAATTAATTTAATAATTTAATCAGTTCCATATTAGTATTTTTATAATTTTACTATATCTTTCGTCTTTGAAACATTTTATATAATCATTTTGATTTGTAACGCGTTATTAAAATTCTAATGTATCAAATATAATATATATTATATAATATATTATTATGTTATTATTATGTTATGCTATTAATAATAATGTAATATATTATTATATTTAATGTATAATATAGTTTTATGATATTTCTATTATTATGTTATTATTAGTAACATAATATTCAAAATATTCACCAAGAAAATTAGTCGCGTATAAAAACAAAAGATTTTTATAACAATGTACAAAAATTAATCAATATTAAGAATAGAAATTGTTATTTAGAAGTATATTCCGCAAGGCGATATAATGTGCCAGAGCATTCAAAAAGTATAATGGCAACGACATTTTAA
The DNA here is from genome assembly GCA_963971435.1 of Lasius platythorax. NCBI lineage: Eukaryota > Metazoa > Arthropoda > Insecta > Hymenoptera > Formicidae > Lasius > Lasius platythorax. The sequence goes on along the minus strand of OZ020540.1, from coordinate 7,003,557 downwards.
TATCAGAATTTTTATCTGCAAATAAAATGGAAAAAGTCTGTCATTAGAAAATATATCAATAATAACAATCAGCAACAACTTATAGATCCTAAAAATATGTGTGTGTATGTATAGAAAGCTCTTTATCAAATTTATTACCTCATATTACGTATATAAAACTTACGATGGTTAATTTAATTGACAATTAGTTTTACGAAACTAAATGTGATGTAATTTAACTTTCTACATATAAAGTAATAGAAAATTAAGAATTTAATCATCTTAATAATTTAGAACAGGTATTAATTGAAAATTTAACCAGAGGTTATTGTCAAAGAATCTTAAAACTTACTGTAATCAATCGTTACTTCGATCGCATAGACATGAAAATTTTACAATATTTATAAAGTAAGAATCGTTTGTAAACAAATAGTATATTATTGATTAAGCATTAGTTTCCATTTCAAAATTATAATCCATTTAATATCATAGACTTAAATTCTAAACACAATGACTGTTACATTTTGAGACTTTTTATATGGATATTGAATAAACAATACTAGATAGAAACAGATCAATATTTGTTTGCTGCAAAATCTTAAAACTATTTAGCAATTTAAAATCCTACTTTTAAACATCAAAAGTTATAGTTTGCTACTCATCTGCATAAGTTTGTTTCAACCTATAATTTGTTTCAAAACATTCTCAAATGAATAGAACGAGTTAGTAATTTCATCGGTGTGCCTCATTTCGAAATCTATCAACCAGTCAATTGACGCCTGTCTAGATTTATCCCATGAGGTACATCCTATATTATTTTGTTTGGCAAACTCATAAGCAAGTGTTAATAGCTTTTCCAAGGCGCAAAATGTGCAAGAACAATGATCTTGCGATGATTCACGTCTTGCCCAGTTTTTTAAACTCTTTAAAAGTAATTCCTCTTGCAAGTATGTAAAAACAGAAAAATTATTCAGTTTTCTGTCATATTCGTAATCTTTTTGCATACAGGCTTTGTTCACTTCGAGCTGTAACGTACTTGCAGGAATTCCATAATTGTTTGAGACTTCGTTAAATGTGGACTTTTTTTCAATAAATTCTTTTGTTGCTGCATCAAATCTTCGTTTTCTATCATAGAACTCTTCTTTACGTTTCATAAGATTTACTTTTCGAATAAAAAGAGAATGATTAAGTCCATATTTTGTTGCTATGTCACTTATATATAAATCTCTATTTTCTAAAACTTCTTTTGCTGCTATATGGAGCTTACTACTTAATATGAGGTGTTCCTTAATTTTTAATTTTATTTCAATTGATACCATGATTGCTATTAAGATAATCTACGAAAGAAAGCAAAAACAAGGAAATGATTGCATGTTGCACTATTGTAAAAATAAAAGTTGCAATATCGCACGAATAAAAAATCGTTTTCGTGATTTTCATCCTGCAATATTTCAATTTCTGGTCTAAATTATAGTTAAATTACAATATGTTTTGCAATATATAAATGCTCCAGTAAATAATTTCTAAAAAATTAGAAAAGAAACTTAGGATGATAATGTACTTACAAAGTAAATCGAAAAACAAATATTCTTAAATAAATTTCTTTTCACGCCGTAACGGATATAATGGATATCTTATTCTGATCGTATACAAACGATGACTAGCACAATGTCAGATTTTGACAATATTCATGCAAGGTTCCCACAGTGTTGTATCTTAGGAAAGTAAATATAGTTTTAAAACTCGAAGTAAATATCGCTAAGCGGTACATATTTTTTTCTCTACATTTTTGAAGATATGTATTCTCTCTTTTGCTAATGTGGCATTGAATCGGCACTCGGTATATATACAATAATGTTGCGTCAGTCTTTCGATCATGTATAACTAATACATTTAAAATTAGATTTTAAAATTAAAAAAATTATATTGTTGAAATGCACGCGCAGAAATTGTTACATATAATTCAATAAGTACCTAATACACCAAATTAACTGATATTCATATTTTGGTTTCGGGAAAGAACTATGCAATGAATATTGTAGTAGTTAGAATAAATAAATTTATATGAATTAACTACTTGATTATTCAAAATTATTAGAAAATTTTGAAAGAAATCATGAATTTTTTTGCACGCAATTATCTTCAATTAATTTCTGGAATATTTGTTTATCATTTCGATATATATAAAACACATAAAGATATCTATTTTCAAATTATTTTCAAAGTCCACATATGAAAAACTAAAGAATGTATATATATTTTGTTATAGATAATTGTCTTATTTTACAACTATTACTAGAACATTATAGAGCGTTACACGAGCTGTATTTATTATATATTTTTTGCACCGAGGAAGACGTATGGAAGATCGCGTTCGTTGAAGTATGAAGCCCGTGGTTGCGTATTACCCTATTGATCGTGTTCTTTGGTTATAAATTGAATTATTCAATGAATCAAACTTTTAAAAAAGGTATGTTTTTGCAAAATAGGTATCAAAGTATAACTATATGTTAATACATATAAGCATTTTACGTAAATTCTTATATTAGCGTCATTTCATCCGATTTGCCTCAAAATTTACATAGAGAGCTTCCTTTCGTTCTACAATTAAGACTTATGATATTTTTAAGCCGGGGTAACAATATGTCATCCTTGGAGAAAATCGTGAAATTGCCGCTTTTATCAGTGCAAAACGAGGTCTATGTTCTTACAGTTTCATATGAGTTTGCAACTTTCCACGCAAAGCAAGGTCGAGCCCCATCTTCCCCTGCTTTCAGTGCGAAACGCGGTCTATGTTCTTGTAAATCCATGTGAAATTGTAAAAACATATACCTCTTTTCGCACTGAAAGTAAGGGATGAAAAGTGTGAATCTTGTTTCGTGTGGAAAGTTAAAAACCCATGTGGAATTGGAAAAAACGAGTTTCAGTTTTTTATTATAAATACCACTTGATGATCTTTTGCAGGGATGACATATTGTTTTCGGTGCTTTAAAACACCATAACTGCTAATTTTAGACCGAATAGAAGCTCTATGTAAATTTTGAGGCAAATCGGAGGTAATGACGCTAATATAGGAATTTGCCGCATATTATTTAATTAACATAATTACATATAGTTAAAGCGATCATTCAAAATAAGCTCATTTGTTTCATATCTTAAAGATAAATTATATATTATAAAACGAATAAAATTATATAGAACTTACATTATTAATCCTCTAAGCAACTGAATTATTAAAACGTGTCATCAAAACGTTTCTGCAATGACAACATTTCATATTAATGCAAACTTGAGAATAGCGGTTTCTCCGCTCTTAGAAGCAATGGTATTATATATTAAGCGAATAAAATTACTCGCACATTGTCAAACCTGTCATATTTGAACTATCAAATTATGCGACTTCACTTAATAACAGATTATCATAAATTCAAAATAACCACATTAAATAATTAATTTTACATATATATATAGATTATAACTTTATATTTATGAATAATAAATTATTAAATAATACCCCTTTAATTAATATGTTTGATGCTTATTAGTATAAATCAAATCACGTCCATCATATATATAATAATTATTATTAGAAGAACAATTTAATAGCAATAATATGTAGCAATTAAATTAACTAATTATTTCATAAAACATAGTTAGTTTACTGAAGATCGAACTCGTTCTCTCGTGTAATTAGTGTATCAATCGAAAGAAAACACGTGTATTTTTCAAGTATGTTTCAGTTATCTATGCATAACATTGAAAGCTTTATAGAAGTCATGTTAAAAGTTTATTTATTGTTGTCAAGAGTTTGATTGTTACATATATAAACTAAATAAGTATATATAAATTTGTAAAATTAAAAAAACATTTTTTCTTAACTGTGAACTAAAATAGAAAATAATATAATACATATATATACTGGACAGTTATTTTTAAATTTCGTCAATTCTTTCGATTGACGGAATTTAATATTAACTAACGTAATAATGGCTTATTAAACAGCTTATAGTAATTATAAAAATGCACCACTGATTATTTAAAGTAAAAGTGTTTGTTTAAATCAGAAAATTTTTTAAAAATACTTATCTCTATAAATTTATACATTTATTTTATATCTGTAGATAGTCAAATATATATTACTATATATTATTATATATTATTATATATATATTATTATATATTATATATATATATATTGTAGATAGTAAAATATTTTCTAATGAGCGAATAATAATTGTGAACAAAAGAAATCTTTTTTTATTGATATCTTTGAATTTAGTGGATGTTTCCTGATCATTTGTCGTATTCTTGCAGCTTTTACCAACCGAAAACCTACTACTTTTGCTGTTACATGACCTCAAAAAATTCAAAAGTTATTTTTTTTGCAATGAAAGAGTGTTCAATGTTATATCTATCATGAACAACGGTGCGTGCGTGCGTGTGTGCGTTTCTGCTATCACCGTCAGCATTACCTTTATATATACCCAAGGTCAGTATTAAATATACTTATATTCATATTTTATTCTATTGCCTTACTATATCCCCGCAGTGAGAGAAGAAAAATATGTATGCGAGATGCGAACATTAAGAAAAGTAGGAAACGCAGCGTGAGCCTGCAAAGCATAGAACCATAAAAATGTGGCATTTCGGTGAAAATATGCTGTCGCAGCATTACCCTCCTCCCTCCTCTATCTCTATCTTACTCTCTTTCTCTCAAAAACATCAATTAAAGAAGACTTTTATTGTTCATAGTTACCATTTGTTCATTAGAAAATATTTGCTGCAAAACCAGGCTTTCCTGTAGAAAAACTGCATTTTCACAAAGTTCCCTGGATTTTGGACAATTTTAAGCTTCATACTCGAGTTTAGCAGGCCAAAATATAAAGATAGGCCGATTTCATACATTTTTCTTACAGGTAAATTTTGACCCTATTTCAATACCGTTCTTTGACTAAAATGTAATGTGCCTCTCAATGAGAAAACTCGGAAATTTTCGAAGAAGTGACGGAGAAGAAGGAGGCGTGCCACTTACAACAATTATTCAACTTTAACGTAGTACAAATGATATGTAGTATATTTGAAATATAGTGTTAGAACATACACACTCGATGTAATTCAATTATTTCTGCATTAATGACAGAGCTCGCGAGAGATTGATTTAATTTGGCGTTTAATTCCTCTAACAAGGGAAATGTCCCTCTCTGATTTTGATAAGCTTTGGATATTGTTGTAGTCTACGTCAAAATAAGAGATACATATTTTTTTAAGAATTTTCAGCTTCTCTGTATAAAATGTAAATTCAAATTTCAACGGGCTAATAAAAACCAAAAATTAATTTTTCTGAAACCGATTTGTTGTGCACAGGGCATATATTTTTCTTGGTTTGATATCAGAAAAATTAATTTTTTTATCCGCTCTTATTAACCTGTTGAAATTTGAATTTATATTACACACTTTTTATTTGTGCCCATATTGCCGCTAAGAGGGTGAAACACCCCTTTGAAAAAAAATCGGTTTTTATATTTCTGAGCGAATACCGTCGAAACGGTAAAAGATATGAAAAAATATTTCACATAAAAGTTTTATGATTTTTAATATACTTTATAACAATGTAATATCAAATTTTTCGAAATCCTCCTTCTCCTCCATAATTTTTAAAAAATTAAAAAATTTATATTATAACAAAACTTAAAGCCTATATTTAACGCCAAATTTAACCATATATGATAAAGTTGTATTCCAAAAACGCATTTTTCAGAAATAAGCTAGAAGTACCTCTACACGCGCCCCATCCGTATCCGTCTTATGGCGCTCGCTACTCATGACAGTCTCAATACTGAGGAATAAGGGAAGAAGACCCGCGTTTGATTACCTTAACCTATAACGAGAAGATCTCGGCCACAACCTGAAGAAGGAATCGAAGAAGGCGCCTGATTCTACCTTCGCCGCAGGTTCCGCTCTTTCGTTCTTCTTCTTTCTCTTCTTTTTCCTCTGATGTCGCGTGAAGGAATCGTCCGCAATGCCTGGTGAACACTTCGCGCTTGAGTTCGGAGCGTCCTAATTTGGACGGTTAATGTTGCGATAGTTCGTTCCATAGTGCGCATACTTTCCACAATCTGATGTCTGAAAGCAGGCATGCGATTACGCGATATCGCGATATATTGGAAAGAGATGAACCGATCGTATTATACAACTATGTGCTTTTACATGAAATATTTAAAAAATGTATTATAAAATGTAGACACTTACAATCGTTGTGAGTGTTCTTCATTACCCTCAATTCGCACGTCGATTCTAAAGGAATCGGGGCTGTTTTGCAGAACGTCTCGCACTTCTTCGCGAAATTCATTCGCGATATTCCGCAAGGCTCTCGCCTTGTTCGATTTCAGTTCCACATTCACAAGAAGATGCACTGTATCAGCGATTTTGTCGATACGATTCATTGTATATTTCTCTCTCTGCGTTACAGATTAGCGACGAGAAATTGAAGTCTCGTGGGATAATACCGTGCTTTTATAACACATAATCATCCGGATGCTACGGAAACGACGTTTGCGTTTTTTGCCTTTGAATATCATTATCGGTATTTTACAATGCAGCCTACGCATGCTTATTCGATAATTAATCACAAATACAGCGTTTCGATCGCGACCTCGCGACCTCCTTTTTCAATAATCTATGAATATAAATAGATCGCGCTTCTCCTCCTGTGTGTGAGAAAAATACAGGATCCATCGTCGACGGATTAAACATTTCTTAATCGCGGCACGCTTCCTTCTTCGATAATTGGTCGATATAAATATATCCGGGGTTGGGTAAGTTAATTTTTTTAAAACTAAGTTAAGTTTAAAGTTAACGGCCCATAAATTAACTAAGTTTACGTTAAAAGTTACTTAAACAAAAATTAACTCAGTTAAAGTTAAGTTAAAAATAAATAAACTCGTTAAAGTTAAAAGTTAATTATGTAAAACTATATGTTTTTTACATAATTAATCTTTTAATTGTACATTTTAAATTTAGATGATATAATAAAAAGGTAGTCTTTTATAAGAGAGATAATGTATTTTTCCTTATACATATAATAATACACATTTAAATATACTATAATATTTATTTAAATATATATATATATATATATATTATTGTGTAGTTAGCTTAGGCTTTACCTCAAAAGAGAGAGATTTTTTAATTTATATTTCCGGAGCACTCCAAAAATTCTCTATTCAACAGCGAATCGACACATCCGACAAACTTGTACGACAAATGAAATATTCACATTACGACCAAACATTTTCACACGACTTTAATATTGATGAATTATTTTAACTTGTATAAAAAAAGTTAACAAAAGTTAACGTTAATGGATTTAAAAATAACTAGTTTAAATTAAAAGTTAACACGTTTAACATTAACTAATTTAAGTTAAAAGTTATTGACTTTTCAACTTTTTATAATTTAACTTTTAACTATTTAACTAGTTAGTAGACTCTTTCTCATTAATTTCTCTTTTTACCATACTATATTTAATCATATTTTTAATACTATAATTAATCATATTTTTAATACTATATTTAATCATATTTTTAATACTACAATTAATCATATTTTTAATACTATATTTAATTATATTTTTAATTTAATCATATATTTGACATTCACAGCGACAAAAAATCGTGCGACAATAGAGTGACATCATATTTTATCTAACTGTAAGAAATAAAATTGACAAACTAATTAGACAGCTCATTAAACATTAAGAATTAAGAATATTTACGATTTGTTATGCACTCATATGTAATGCATAGATTATTTTCTCATCTGTATGTCCAAAGTCAAACCTTTCGTATAATCATGAAAGTGATTGTAAAAATATTATTTATATAAGTAACCGGATGTAACGCCCTTAAATATGCTATCAATAACGTCAAAGATTTTTCTAATCATGAAAGTGTGACTAATTAATTACAACGTCGGAGTCGAGCGCTGAAGATAACATCAGGTCTCCTAAATGCTTACAATTAGATTGATACGTCATCCGGGTCGACCCCAGCGACGATAACGATGAATTAATAAATTTATAATATATAGTATATTTATCAATATAATGAGTTATGTAATATATATGTAAATAATAAAAATATGTAATATAGAATAAATAGTTTTTTTCGAATTCATAAGAAAAGCTTCTCCGTGCGAACGGAGAAGCTTTCAAAATCGAAATTCTCCGCTTGCATTCTCGCGTGATTTCCGGTCGATTGCTAAATTCGCGATCTCAGCATTTTACTCATTCTTATTTTAAATGAAATAAAATTGTATAGCCTCTCGGGCTTTAACAAATAGCGAACTTAATATAGATGTCAAAATTAAAAACATATTAGCTACATATTGTAGCTCAAATATGATAAAATACATTAAAATGGTTCTTACTGATAAATTTTTTTAAAACTGCAAATTACATATACAAATCTATCTTTTTCTACTGTATGTATAGACAGAGAAAGAACTAAACCATTATCAAAATCAGATAGAAAGAGACAAAAGGTACTCTAATTATCTATCTCTTTTTTCATACTCGGTCTCTAACAATGCATTGAATATTCCAGTATAATATAGTGTTTATTAATCTTACCTCGCATATCTCTGTTTTTCAATTTTGTCGTCAGTTGTCACATAAGAGTGCTCAAACAATAGGTCGAATAGATCGAAGTCGACAGGTTTCGGACTCGATCTCGGACCTTCACTTCATATGGCTTTTCAGAGGCTGATGAGCCTTTTAACATATGATTAAGAATAAGAATCAGAAAGATTAAGAATCAGTATAGTTTCAATGATTGAGTATAAAAAGATTAATCTCTCTCTCTCTCTCTCTCTCTCTCTCTCTCTCTCTCTCTCTCTCTCTCTCTCTCTCTCTCTCTCTCTCTCTCTCTCTCTCTCTCTCTCTCTCTCTCTCTCTCTCTCTCTCTCTCTCTCTCTGTCCAAGATTTAGAATTTGCAAAGATTCAGAGAGCCAGTTAGCCTCAGAGTTTAGCACCTTAGAATAATTAAAATTGTATGTAATATTATTTTTATTAATATTAAATAGATTTTTATAATACAGAACATAACGAAATGATAATAATAAAAACGAAAAAGAGACGTATTCAGTTTTAATGTAAAATAAATTTGATAGATAACACATTAAAATTAATTTATCACTTTTTTGTGCTTCTCTAATTAATAGAAAAAGTAAACCATATAATTTAGAAAAGGAGAATTATAATTAAAAAAAAGCGTAAAGAATATTTAAGAAAATTATACAAATTTTGAACAATTGTTCCGCCGATTAATATAATAATCTATTCTTTATTTTGCAGCCATTACATTATAATATTTTAGAGTTAAGACTATTAATGACATTCAAGAAGAAGCAGATGAGAATTTGCATGATTGAATAGATTATAATAATACATAGATTAGGGGAAGACACATAACATTTATCTCCTACCCTTTACTAATGACAACTTATATTTTATCTATGTGCATTTGTAATACAAATATAGATATATGTAATATAAAGTGACTATTAATTTACATATTATATATGAAATACAATATTGCAAAGATGTAATAATTTAATAATATAAATGATCATTAGTCAATGGAAATCTCAAGAAATAGTATGTGTCTTCCCTCGGGAAGGATATTAAAAATAACATGATTAATGGACATAGGATAAAAGCAGAAGATTATGCTGTTACGTCCAGACTTGTGGAAAGAAGAGGGAGGGCATAACTTCTTATCTCTAAATCACTCTTACACTGTCAATAGTGAAAATGAATGAATCTCCGAATGATATACAAGATAGCGAATAAAATAAAATATGTAAAGCATACCTTCGTATCTCTAAACCTAAACAAACGCCTGATTGTGCGTGCCTTCCGAGACGAACGAACACACTAGAGCCCAGACAGGTCAACGACCGGAAAAGTCGCTCTTGCACTGTCAATAGTGAAGATGAATGAATCTCCGAATGATATACAAGATGTGTGTATGTTTTTGTGTCCTCGGTGTTCTCCAACATACATATGGTAATAAATCATATTGTAATAAATCTCTTCCACATGTTTCATGGTTCATTCTCTCGTCATTGTTTTTTTTTCTTCCGCTACCGAGATTGCTTGTGCGTATGCTATTACATTTTTTCTATTCGGTGAACACTCCCATGTGAAGGGGAAAACTGACGCTATTTTCCTTTCGATGCGTTTAATGGACCAATCAGGACGAAGAATCTTGCGCTTTGAAGCGAAAATAGCGTCAACCGAAGCACATCTCGCATTCTCAGGTAGATGGTAAGATGCCCGCATCCTCAGGTAAATTGTAAGAGAGAAATCTAACAAAGAGCAAGAAAGAGAAGAAGAGAGGAAAATTTTGAAATGGAGGTGCCACGCTGTACCGCAATGGAGGAGATTTACGGATGAAAATATGTACAACGGATCTGTTTTTAATATAAATTAATTGGTTAAAAAGTTATATATTATATAATATACTATATACATATAAATGATATTCTAATTTAATATAATTTTATTTTTATTTTGCATAAATGTATATATTTACGTATACATATATGTATACGTTACCTTGTACAACAATTTTTGACGGGTACATTGATTCTACGTCTTTTTTTATCTTTTATTAAAAAAACTTAAACATGTATAGTCTACTGCTAACATATTAGTAAGTATGCGAAATATGTATAAATCATATATGATATAAACCAAGAGAAGTGCACTGCAATGGAGAACAATCTCGAGTGCAACGGATCTGTTTTTAATATAAATAAAATTACGTGTTATATATTATATAATATACACATATTATATTATAATAATAACAAATTAATTTATATTAAAAACAGATCCGTTGCACATATACTCGTGAATCTCCTCCATTGCAGTGCAACGCGGTACTCTCTCTCTTCCCTTGGTTTTACATTCCCTTGGTCGAACATTAAATATGTAAAAGGCATAAAAAATAGTAATAAATATTAGCAATAATAAAAAAGTTTAGTATATATATTTATATTTATAAATACTAGACTTTTATTATTAGCCCTATTTTTATGCTATTTATGTATCTAATATTCGATATATATATTTATAATTCGTATATTAACTTTTTTCATGTGCAATAAAAATTTAATTCCCGGTCACATGTCGTGAGACCAAGCGCTTCAATACATGTTTTTCTATATCTCGAGAATACGAAATAAAATGCATATATCTGAGTTAATATAATATACATTTTCATTGGTATCCGAAGTATGCTTGGTATTGAAGTACGCTTATTCTCAAAGTAAACACATCGAAGAATAAGCTATTAATCAAAAGTGAAAGATTTACATATTTACAACATAGGACACTTAAAAAGAGAAAGAGAGAGAGAGAGAGAGAGAGAGAGAGAGAGAGAGAGAGAGAGAGAGAGAGAGAGAGAGAGAGAGAGAGAGAGAGAGAGAGAGAGAGAGAGAGAGAAGAGAGACGTGTCTCTCTTTTATTTGCCCCATGGCACCGTTATGCGTTCTTTTGTTATCTCCCGCAGGTAGCTCTACCTGCGTCTTTTGTGGACGTTTTACAGGACCTTCAACCCTCCCGCCCCTCTCTCATACATATACATAATAGTAGAACTTTCTAGAATAAATAAAGTGGGGGAGGGGGGGTTAAGGAAATTTTGGAAAAGAGGGAAAAAGGCAAACTCTATTGGTGATTTTCCACCCACTATCTCCAAAAATACGATTGCAAGAAAAAACGAAACTTCAACAGAGTCAGTCGTTTTTCGTCTTTTAAGCAGTACAGTATCAAGGGCGTATTTCTAGTCAATTTCCCGTTTAGTGAAGCAAATGGAATCGAGAAGCTTGATGGCGTCCAAGCGAAAAGTACGTGCAGATTTGATATTTATATCTACGTTGTTCTCGCTCTTACTTTAAAGATGTGTAAATACGTATCGGAAGATTTAGAAACGCATCTCAAATATCACGCTAATACTGTAATTAATATACTTTGAATCATGATGTAAAAGGATAAGGTGTTCTCGTTACTTGGACGCGCAGCATCCACCAATTAAGAATTAACGAGAAATGCAGAAAACAATAGTGTTTTAATAGGCGATTTAATAGCAAGCTGAGCAGTCCAAAATTGCATTTATGGCTAAAAATTAATCGGCCACTGTTGTCATTATGTGCGGATAATCATCTTATCGTGTTACATCAGGCTTTGAATGTTATTTGTTTTGGTTTGATACGTAGCTTGATTCGAGATTCGGCTCGTTTATATTATATATTATGATACAAATATGTAAATTTCATTATCATTATTATATGCATTTTATCATTTTTTGTTTCATGAATAGGGCCGCAAATCTGATTCCGACTCCGATCCAACCTGGCGACCTTACTGGATCGGAAAGAAAGAGGAGGAAAGAAGGAGGAAAGAAGTGAGACCAGCTCTCATTTTAAGAATTAGAAGATTCTCGAAGCCAAATGGGAAATCGTTCTGGAAAATCGTAAGAACGGGATCTCGCGTGAAGGCAAGAAAATCTCCTAATTCTTCTAAGAGAGCTCCGAAATCTCTTATTCTGGAATCTCTCACGTGTCCAATCGACGCAAAACTTCTAGCGTCGATCAGGGATCCAAATATTGATATCTCGCCGTTCGAGGTACGCAACATTTTATAAAAATCGCACAAAAAATATCTTTGCACAATTAAAATATTACAGCACTGAATTAAAAAATAATGTTTTTCTTGGTTTTTTTAGCCCGGTGATTTTATCATGGAGAATTCAGACTTGGGAGAGAAATATCCTCCTCTGCTTTGGAGAATAGATGGAAAGACTATTCTCCAAAAATTCGAACCATTTGAACTGGACGGGAAAACGTTGTACAGAAGTAAAGCGACGGTAAATTTAACTATACATATGTTATATAAAATATATAATTTATTCGAATATTAATTAAAGATATACTGTATTGTGTACACATACATTAATGGTCTTATTTATTTACAGTACGCTGGATTTTGCACTCAAAATCGCCACTTATGTCAACGAGCACCCGTGAAAATCTGCCAACAGAGCAGTTCCGAGGTTATAGTGGAATTCTCGAACGAAACGAGGTGATCGTTGATAAGGTAAATACTTATGTAGAAACACATATATTAAAATTTCGAAAAATATTGCTACTTATTTAAACAATAATAAATTTTTAAACGAAAATACGATAAATCTCTTTCTTTTTTTAGTGAAGCATTTGGACTGCAAATTCTGGCTGTGATTTTGGACTGTGATAATGTACTGTGATATTGTATATATTTAGAAAGGAAAAAAAAAAAAAAAAAAAAAAGAGATGTAAATCCGACCGTGCAACCTCCACGTGGTACATCTTGGATAATGCTAATGCCGGCGGTACCATTACTCACATAGTTCATATAATTCAGAAAGTTCTTAACAGAAAAGAGAGTTCTTAATCAGATTATTTTAAAAATTTCTCAATATTGGGTAGAAGAATTTGAAATAGAAAATAGAGATCGTTTAAAAAATGCAAAGTGATTTTGACTTGTTTCCTCTAGAGGAATTCTTCGCCAATCTCGGACTCATTAAATTGTTTTTTTTGTTGTTTTATGCATTTATAGAACTTTGTTTTATATAATGTAAAAATGCTTAAAAAATGATTTTATTATTCTGCGTTAGTGTTTCAGTATTATTTATTGTATCTCCGGATGAAGGAAAGAATCTTCGAACTGCTCGGATTCACATTAAATTTTTTTTGTTGCATGCGTACGTTCATAGAATTTCATGTTATATGTATGTTACGTCCGGCGGATTTCACGATTCTTTTCTTTCACAGTATACTAAGGAACGATAAATTAGATTATCATCTGACAGGCGAGTCGTGATGTTCCGCGTTGTACTGTAATGGAGAAGATTCACGAGTGTATATGTGCAACGGATCTGTTTTTAATATAAATTAATCTGTTAAAATGTTATATATCATATAATATACTATGTAAATAATATTCTAATTTCATATATATTTTTATAAATTTTTACTTGGCATAAACGTATATATTTATATAATTATCTTGTACAACAATTTTTTTACGAGTGCTGCGATTCGACGTCTTTTTTAACTTTTTGTTAAAAAAATTGAACGTGAATAGCCTATACCTGCTAACAAACTAGTATTCAAATATACAAATGATATAAACCAAAGAAAATGCCATGCTGCACTGCAATGAAGAACATTCGCGAGTGCAATTAACTTTCAAAAGGTTTTAGCCGTCGCTCGTAGTTTATTAAAAAGTTATTAACAATAAAAGGTTAATAAATAGAACGTAATTTTCTGACATTAATACCAAGAAGTACACACACACACATTTTGTGTAAGTGTGTGTGTGTGTATTTGTATTATAAAGTGAAAGAGCGTGGGCGGGACTCCGTCCTATCCTCTCTGCATCCCAACCATAAAAAAATTTTAACTTAATCCAAATCTAATTTCAATTTAAAATTAAAAATAGGTTTGGTTTAGGATATAATTTTTTTGAGATGATAGTACAGGAAAGAGGGGCTTTGACTTTTCCATGCTTTCACTTTATAATAAAGTAAAACTATAGAATACTTCTTTCTTTTCTTTTTTTATTGGATGCGTAAATAAGGAAGTTTTACTATTAGCAAAAGTACAAGATTACATTGCAAATAATTCACGAAAAATATAAACAAATACAGCACAACATTGAACGCAGTATTATGATGACTATGATTTGAACACATATTCCATTAAATATATTCCTTCTTAAACATACATGGTGTCAGAAAATTATATGTTCTATTTATTTAATTTATTTTGTTTAAAACTTTTTAATAAACTACGAGAACCTGAAAACTTATGAAAGTTACTCAGGACCGTGTCCTTGATGATATATGTATATCGACAAACGCATATAAACACAATTGTTATACATAATTTTATATATATATTTTTATAAATATTCTGAGAGTAGTGTGATGTAGTAGTATAAGTTGAAGTCTTTAATATTTAGATTTCGTTTAACAACTAATGTTTCAGTGATGAATTGTTCTATTAATGTACGCAAGAAAATCATTTGGAGCATCGTAAATCACGCACAATTTTCAGGAAAAATCGTGAAATATTCCTAAGTTATTATTTTTAAACATTAATTTTTATTTTATCGCTATATTACGTCAAGAAAATTGGTCAAGAAAGCTAAAGACGTAGACACGAAATGTAATTATCAAAATTATATTTAAAATGTGTATACATAAAGATGAACATATGTTAGAATTAATATAAACAGTTACTTTTTCTTATAAATACTAATCCCATTATATATCAAGTTACATGTCTCGATCCTACACATATCGATTTTACAATAATTATGTATATGAGAAAAGTAAAAATTCTGTAAATAGATATGTGCTATAAATATTCGGATTCCAGAAACATTCAGTCATTCGCGATATTAATTTAATAAATGTAAATAAATATTATCATCAAGTATTTTTAATAATTTCCTTAAATTAACTACATAGTGACATAGAAATTTGAAGTATAGAGATTTACATCCTTATACAATACAAATGAAGAAGTAAAATAATGTTTTATATTTAAACAAATGCAACGCGTAGTAAAAATCTGTTATTCTTTATATTACATAATTTTAACTACGCATACATTCTTTACAACTATGAAAAAAAAGATTATATAAAATGCAGGAAACTGTCAGCAATATTTAATAATATTAATGAAAATATTTAATTCTTTCTATTTTAAATAAATCATATCACATCCATCATAATTATAGTGTCATCACTAAGAGGACAATTTAATGGAAATAATATGTTGCAATTTAACCATCTAATCATTTCATGGAACTCAGTTAGCTTACTGAAAAACGAGTTTGTTCCCTCATATAATCTATGTATCAATCGAAAAAAAAAAGGTGTATTTTTTCAAGTAGGTTTCAGTTATCTATGCATAACATTGAAAGCTTTATAGAAGTCACGTTAAAAGTTCATTCATTGTTCTCAAAAGTTTGATTGTTAGATAATTTAACTATATAAGTATATATCGTTTTATAAGTATATATCGTTTTATAAAATTAAAGAAACATTCTTATTTTACTGTGAATTAAGATAGAAAATAATATAATATATGTATATATACTGGACATTCAATTCTTTCGATAAACAAAAGTCAAGAATAATTACCTATAACGGCTTATTAAGTAGCGTATAATAATTATAATAATGACCACTGATTATTTAAAGCAAAAATTTTTGTCAAAATCAGAAAATTCTTTTAAAATACTTATATCTATAAATTTATATATTTATTTAAGTACTGTAGATATTCGAGAAAAATTTATATGTAATATATTCAATCTTCAACATTACTTTTAAGATTCATTATGTGTGTGTGATGTTCCAAAACTTCTACGACACTAGATAATACATTTTATAAGTCTTTTAGATATAAAAATCCTTATATTAAGATGTCAAAGTTACAGTAAATTTTTTAAAGAATATTATTAGAATAATACAGATTTTATTATTTAGATTATTTAATATTTACATATTCCTAAACAATACATCGCATAGCGAAAATATCTTCCAACATTAACAAATCATTATACACTAACGATAATTTTTAATTTTGTATTTATCGTTAACAAATTAATAAGAATTCTACTTATAAGCAGACCCAATAATTAATCAGTGTTAATAATAAAAATATAATAAAAGTCTTATTAAAAGAAATTAACATTCAAACGCGATAAGCATCTAACTGTTAATAATATCGCATATATGTAATTCACAAATGACGCCTCTTATCAAAATGTACGAATCAATAGCAATGTATTTTATAATTAATAACATTAAAAATTATTTAAAATAATTATTTAATAACTTAATTAGTTTAATATAAATATTTATACATTTTTAATATATACTTCGTCTATGACGTACAATTTAAATAATTATATTGAAGTTTATGCGTTATAAATTCTAATATATCTTATATAATATATATCTTATATAATATATTATTATGTTATAATAATAACAATGTAATATATTATTATATATAATATATAATATACAATATATTAATATGTTATTTTCTTTATTATGTTATTATTAGTAACACAATATTCACCAGGATTTTTATTAGTCGCGTATCAGAACAAACGTTTTTAATATAAATGTACAAAAATTAATCAATACTAAAAACAGAAATTGTTATTTAAAAGTACGTTTTTGCAATGCGATATAATGTGCCAGAACATTGAAAATAATAAGAACGACATTTAAATATCAGAATTTTTATCTGCATATAAAATGGAAGAAATCTGTCATTAGGTAATGTATGAATAATAACAATCAGCGACCACTTATAGATCCTAAAAATGTGTGTGTGTATGTAAAAAAAAACTCTTTACCATAATTATTACCTCATATTACGTATATAAAACTTGTAATTAATTTATTCGGCGTTTAATTTTACGAAAATAAATGTCTCGTTATAAATCAAATTTCTACATATAAAATAATAAAAGATTAAGAATTTAATTATCTTAATAATTTAGAACAGGTATTATTTAAAAAGTTAACCAGTGGTTACTGTCAAAGTAGTCTTAAAATTTGCTATAATCGATCGTTACTTCGATCGTACAGACATGAAAATTTTACAATATTTATAAAGTAGGAATCGTTTGTAAACAGATAATATATTATTGATTAAGCATTACTTTCCACTCCAAAATCATAATCCATTTAATATCATAGACTTAAATTCTAAACACAATGACTGTTACCTTCTGAAACTTTATATGGATATTGAATCAAAAATACTAGTTAGAAACATATCAATATTTGATTGCAAAAACTTAAAACTATTTAGCAATTCAGAATCACTTTATTGTCAAAAAGTCCTAAAACTTACTATAATCGATCGTTACTTCGATCGTACAAACATGAAAACTTTACTATATTTATAAAGTAGGAATCGATTGTAAACATATAATATATTATTGATTAAACATTACTTTCCACTCCAAAATCATAATCCATTTAATATCATAGACTTAAATTCTAAACACAATGACTGTTACCTTCTGAGACTTTATATGGATATTAAATTAATAATACTAGATAGAAACAGATGAATATTTGTTCGCTGCAAAATTTTAAAACTATTTAGCAATTCGGAATCCTACTTTTAAACATCAAAAGTTGTAGCTTGCTACTCATCAGCATATGTCTGTCTCAAGCAATAATTTGTTTGAAAATATCCACAAAAGAAAGAAATGAAAGATTAATTTCATCGGTGTGCCTCATTTCGAAATCTATCAACCAGCCAATTGACGCCTGTCTAGATGTATCCCATAAGGGACATTTTATATAACATCGTTGGGCAAAATCATAAGCAAGTGTTAATAGATTGTCCAAGGCGCAAAGTGTGCAAGAACAACGACCTTGCGATGATTCACGTCTTGCCCAGTCTTTTAAAATCATTAAAAGTGATTCCTCTTGCAAGTATGTAAAAACAGAATATCTACCTATTTTTCTGTCATATTTGTAATTTTCTTGAGCACAGGCATTCATTATTTTATAGTATAACGTATGTGCAGGAATTTTATAATTTTTTAAGGTGGCTTTAAATGTGGACCTTCCTTCAATAATTTCTTTTGTTGCTACATCTATTCTTCGTTTTCTATCATAGAACTCTTCTTTACGTTTCATAATATTTACTTTTCGAGTTAAAAGACGATATTTGAATCCATATTTTGTTGCTACGTCTTTTTCAGATATACCATTTTCTAAAACTTCATTTGCTGCTATGTGGAGCTCATTACTTAATGTGAGATGTTTCTCGATTTTTTTTCTTATTTCAATCAATACCATTATTGCAATTAAGATAATCTACGAAAGAAAATAAAAACAAGGAAATGATTGCATGTTGCACTATTATGAACACAAAAGTTGCAATATCGCACGAATGAAAAACCGTTTTCGTGATTTTCATCTTGCAACATTTTAATTTCTGGTGTAAATTATAGATAAATTACAATATGTTTTGCATTATTTAAATGATCCAGTAAAAAATCTTTAAATATTTAAAAAAAGACTTAGGATAATAATGTACTTACAAAGTAAATCAAAAAGCCAATATTTTAAAATAAATTTCTTCTCACGACGTAACGGATATAATGGATATCTTATTCTGATCGTATACAAATGAACTAGCACAATATCAGATTTTGACTATATTTAAGGTCTTTAGTGTTGTATCTTGAAAAAGTAAATAGTGTTTTATAACTCGATGTAAATGTCGCTAAGCGGTACATATTTTTTCTCTATATTTTTGATTAAGATTAGTATTCTTTCTTCTGCTAATGTGGCATTGAATCGGCACTAGATATATATACACATATACAGTAATGTTGCGTCAATCTTTCGATCATGTATAACTAATTTGAAATTTGATTTCTAAAATAAAAATTTTATTGTTGAAACGCACGCGTATAAAATATATTGTTGCATGTAATTCTATAAATATCTAATACACCAAGTTAGCTGATATTTGTGTCGACAATTTATGTATAGTAACGTGAACGTTAAGTTTTAAAGCACAAATCCTTCGACAAACGCATATACACAATTGTTTGCATAATTTTATAAATATACTTTTATAAATATTCTGATAGTAGTATGTGATGTAGTAGTATCAAAGCCTATAATTCTTAGATTTTGTATATCAATTGATGTGTCCCTGTAAAATAGTTCTATTAATAATCACAAAAACATCATTCGGAGCATCAAAAACCACGCAAAATTTTTAAGAAAAGTCGTAAAATACTCCTCAGTAATTATCTTTAAACATTTATTTTTATTATATCACTATATAATGTTAAAAAATTTGTCAAGAAAGTTTAAGACATAAGCACGACATGCAATATTCAACATTATATTTAAAATGCGTGTACAAGAGATGAACATATATAAGTATTAATATAAACTGTTATCTTATCTTATAAATACTAATCCCATTATATATCAAGTCACATGTTTCGATCCTAAACATATCGATTTTACAGAAACTATGTATATGACAAAAATATAAATTCTGTAAATAGATACGAGCTATAAATATTCGGATTCCAGAAACATTCAGTCAGTTGCGATATTAATTCAATAAATGTAAATTAAATATCGCCAAGTTTTCTTAATAATTTTCTTAAATTAACTACATAGTTATATGCAACTATAAAAAATATAAATTTAGATTTCAATATAGTACACAAATAAATAGTAAAATAATTATTTATATTTGAACAATAGCAATGTGTAGTTAAAATCTGTCGTTCTTTATATTACATAATTTTTACAGCGCGAACTTTCTTACCCTCTACAAAAAAAGCTTTATATAAAATATAAGAAGCTGTCAAATATTATTAATATTAATAGATATGTTTGATTCCCTATTTAAGAGAAATCACGTCTTTCATAAATATAATATTATTACTATTAACAGAAAAATTAAATAACAACAATATGTTGCAATTAAATCAACTAATCCTTTTATGGAACTTAGCTTACTGAAAAACGAGCTCGTACTCTCATATAATCTATGTCTCAATCGAAAGAAAACATGTGTATTTTCTCAAGAATGTTTCAGTTATTTCTATGCATAACATTGAATGCCTCATAAACTAAAAGTCACGTTAAAAGTTTATTCATTATTCTCAAGAGTTTAATTGTTACATAATTAAACTAAATAAGTATGTATATCTCGATTTATAAAATTAAAGAAACATTCTTATTCAAATGTGAATTAAAATAGAAAATAATGTGTATATATATATATATATGTATATATATATATATATATATATATATATATATATATATATATATATATATATATATATATACTGGACATCCATTTCTTTCGATTGACGAAATTGAAGAATAACTACCGTAACAATGGCTTATTAAATAACGTATAATAATTATAAAAATGCATCTTCGATTATTTCAAGTAAAAGTGTTTGTCAAAATCAGAAAATTCTTTTTAAATACTTATTATTATAAATTTACATATTTATTTTATCACTGTAAATAGTCGTAAAAAATTTATATGTAATATTCAATTTTCAACATTACTTTTAAAACTAATTATATGTGTGATATCCCAATACTTTCACGAAACCAAATAATACATTTTCTAGGTTTTTTAAATATAAAAATTCATATATTAAAATGTCAAAGATACAGTAATTTTAAAAAAATATTATTAGAATAATGCAGAGTTTATCGTTTAGATTTTCTCATGTTTGCGTATTCGTACACAATACATTCCATAGTAGCAAACATATAATATCTTCCAACATCAACACAACAATCTAAACTACCGATAAACTTTAATTTTGTATTAATGAACATTAATAAATTAATTATAATAATAATTATATTTATAGGCAGTTCCGATATTTAATCAGTTTTAATAATAAAAATATAATAAAAGTCTTATTAAAATAATTTAACATTAAAACGCAATGAGCATCAAACTGTTAAAAATATCGCATATTAAAAATGACGCTTCTTATTAAAATATAAGAGAGATTTCAATATATTTTATTATTATTATTAAAAATTATTTAATATAATTAATTTAATAATTTAATCAGTTCTATATTAGTATTTTTATAATTTTACTATATCTTTCGTCTATGACACATTTTATATAATCATTTCGATTTGTAACGCGTTATTAAAATTCTAATGTATCAAATATAATATATATTACATTATATATTATTATGTTATTATTATGTTATACTATTAATAATAATGTAATATATTATTATAATTAATATATAATATAGTTTTATGATATTCCTATTATTATGTTATTAATAGTAACATTATATTCAAAATATTCACCAAGAAAAATAGTCGCGTATAAAAACAAAAAATTTTTATAACAATGTACAAAAATTAATCAATATTAAGAATAGAAATTGTTATTTAGAAGTACATTTCGCAAGGCGATATAATGCCAGAGCATTCAAAAAGTATAATGGCAACGACATTTTAATATCAGAATTTTTATCTGCAAATAAAATAGAAAAAGTCTGTCATTAGAAAATGTATCAGTAATAACAATCAGCGACAATTTATAGATCCTAAAAATATGTGTGTGTATGTATAGAAAGCTCTTTATCAAATTTATTACCTCATATTACGTATATAAAACTTACGATGGTTAATTTAATTGGCAATTAGTTTTACGAAACTAAATGTGTTGTAATTTAACTTTCTACATATAAAGTAATAAAAAATTAAGAATTTAATCATCTTAATAATTTAGAACAGGTATTATTTGAAAATTTAACCAGAGGTTATTGTCAAAGAATCTTATAACTTACTGTAATCAATCGTTACTTCGATCGTACAGACATGTAAATTTTACAATATTTATAAAGTAAGAATCGTTTGTAAACAAATAGCATATTATTGATTAAGCATTACTTTCCACTCCAAAATCATAATCCATTTAATATCATAGACTTAAATTCTAAACACAATGACTGTTAACTTCTAAGACATTTTATATGAATATTGAATCAAAAATACTAGATAGAAACAAATCAATATTTGTTTGCTGCAAAATCTTAAAACTATTTAGCAATTTGGAATCCTACTTTTAAACATCAAAAGTTATAGTTTGCTACTGATCTGCATATGTTTGTCCAAAAATTTGTTTCCAAACATTCTCTTAGAACGATTTAATAATTTCATCGGTGTGCGTCATTTCGAAATCTATCAACCAGTCAATTGACGCCTGTCTAGATGTATCCCATGAGGTACATTCTACATTATTTTGTTTGGCAAACTCATAAGCAAGTGTTAATAGCTTTTCCAAGGCGCAAAATGTGCAAGAACAATGACCTTGCAATGATTCACGTCTTGCCCAGTCTTTTAAACTCTTTAAAAGTAATTCCTCTTGCAAGTATGTAAAAACAGAATATTTATTCATTTTTCTGTCATATTCGTAATCTTTTTGCATACGGGCTTTCTTCACTTCGAAGTATAACGTACTTACAGGAATTCCATAATTGTTTGAGACTTCGCTAAATGTGGACTCTGTTTCAATATATTCTTTTGTTGCTGCACCTAATCTTCGCTTTCTATCATAGAACTCTTCTTTACGTTTCATAAATTCTACTTTTCGAATAAAAAATGAATAATTAAGTCCATATTTTGTTGCTATGTCACTTATAGATAAATCTCTATTTTCTAAAACTTCTTTTGCTGCTATATGGAGCTTACTACTTAATATGAGGTGTTCCTTAATTTTTAATTTTATTTCAATCGATACCATGGTTGCTATTAAGATAATCTACGAAAGAAAGCAAAAACAAGGAAATGATTGCATGTTGCACTATTGTAAAAATAAAAGTTGCAATATCGCACGAATAAAAAATCGTTTTCGTGATTTTCATCTTGCAATATTTCAATTTCTAGTCTAAATTATAGTTAAATTACAATATGTTTTGCAATATATAAATGCTCCAGGAAATAATTTTTAAAAAATTAGAAAAGAAACTTAGGACGATAATGTACTTACAAAGTAAATCGAAAAACAAATATTCTGAAATAAATTTCTTCTCTCGACGTAACGGATATAATGGATATCTTATTCTGATCGTATACAAACGATGACTAGCACAATGTCAGATTTTGACAATATTCATGCAAGGTTCCCACAGTGTTGTATCTTAGGAATGTAAATATAGTTTAAAACTCGAAGTAAATATCGCTAAGCGGTACATATTTTTTTCTCTACATTTTTGAAGATATGTATTCTCTCTTTTGCTAATGTAGCATTGAATCGGCACTCGGTATATATACAATAATGTTGCGTTAATCTATCGATCATGTATAACTAATACATTTAAAATTAGATTTTAAAATTAAAAGAATTATATTGTTGAAATGCACGCGCAGAAATTGTTACATATAATTCAATAAGTACCTAATACACCAAATTAACTGATATTCATATTTTGGTTTCGGGATAGAACTATGCAATGAATATTGTAGTAGTTAGAATAAATAAATTTATATGAATTGACTACTTAATTATTCAAAATTATTAGAAAATTTTGAAAGAAATTATGAATTTTTTTGCACGCAATTATCTTCAATTAATTTCTAGAATATTTGTTTATCATTTCGATATATAAAAAACACATAAAGATATCTATTTTCAAATTATTTTCAAAGTCCACATATGAAAAACTAAAGAATGCATATATATTTTGTTATAGATAATTGTCTTATTTTACAACTATTACTAGAACATTATAGAGCGTTACACGAGCTGAATTTATTATATATTTTTTGCACCGAGGAAGACGTATGGAAGATCGCGTTCGTTGAAGTATGAAGCCCGTGGTTGCGTATTACCTTATTGATCGTGTTCTTTGGTTATAAATTGAATTATTCAATGAATCAAACTTTTAAAAAAGGTATGTCTCTGCAAAATAGGTATCAAAGTATAACTATATGTTAATACATATAAGCATTTTACGTAAATTCTTATATTAGCGTCATTTCATCCGATTTGCCTCAAAATTTACATAGAGAGATTCCTTTTGTTCTACAATTTAGACTTATGATATTTTTAAGCCGGGGAAACAATATGCCATCCTTGGAGAAAATCGTGAAATTGCCGCTTTTATCAGTGCAAAACGAGGTCTATGTTCTTGTAAATCCATGTGAAATTATAAAAACATATACCTCTTTTCGCACAGAAAGTAAGGGATGAAAAGTGTGAATCTTGTTTCGTGTGGAAAGTTAAAAACCCATGTGGAATTGGAAAAAACGAGTTTCAGTTTTTTATTATAAATACCACTTGATGATCTTTTGCAAGGATGACATATTGTTTTCGGTGCTTTAAAACACCATAACTGCTAATTTTTGACCGAATAGAAGCTCTATGTAAATTTTGAGGCAAATCGGAGGTAATGACGCTAATATAGGAATTTGCTGCATATTATATTTAATTAACATAATTACATATAGTTAAAGCAATTATTCAAAATAAGCTCATTTGTTTTATATTTTAAAGATAAATTATATATTATAAAACGAATAAAATTATATAGAACTCACATTATTAATCCTCTAAGCAACTGAATTATTAAAACGTGTCATTTTTGCAATGACAACATTTCATATTAATGCAAACTTGAGAATAGCGGTTTCTCCGCTCTTAGAAGCAATGGTATTATATATTAAGCGAATAAAATTACTCGCACATTGTCAAACCTGTCATATCTGAACTATCAAATTATGCGACTTCACTTAATAACAGATTATCATAAATTCAAAATAACCACATTAAATAATTAATTTTACATATATATATAGATTATAACTTTATATTTATGAATAATAAATTATTAAATAATACCCCTTTAATTAATATGTTTGATGCTTATTAGTATAAATCAAATCACGTCCATCATAAATATAATAATTATTATTAAAAGAACAATTTAATATCAATAATATGTAGCAATTAAATTAACTAATTATTTCATAAAACATAGTTAGTTTACTGAAAATCGAACTCGTTCTCTCGTGTAATCAGTGTATCAATCGAAAGAAGACACGTGTATTTTTCAAGTATGTTTCAGTTACCTATGCATAACATTGAAAGCTTTATAGAAGTCATGTTAAAAGTTTATTTATTGTTGTCAAGAGTTTGATTGTTACATATATAAACTATATAAATATATATAATTTTGTAAAATTAAAAAAACATTTTTTCTTAACTGTGAACTAAAATAGGAAATAATATAATATATACTGGACAGTTATTCTTAAATTCCGTCAATTCTTTCGATTGACGGAATTTAAGATTAACTAACGTAATAATGGCTTATTAAACTGTTTATAGTAATTATAAATATGCACCACTGATTATTTAAAGTAAGAGTGTTTGTCAAAATTAATAAATTTTTTTAATATACTTATTCCTATGAAATTACATATTTATTTTATAACTGTAGATAGTCGAGAAAAATTTACCTATATTTAATAATCACTTTTTTACAATATTATAAAAACTTAATATATGTGTATGATGTCTCAAAACTTTCACTAGATAATACATTTTCTAGGTCTTTTATATATAAAAATTTTAATATTAAAATGTTAAAGTTACAGTAAATTTTAAATAAGATTATTTGAGTAATACAGATTTTATCATTTAGATTATCTCATGATTGCGTATTCTTACACAATACATTGCATAGTGAAAATATCTTCTAACAATAACAAAACATTCTACACTATCGATAAACTTTAATTTTGTATCTATCTACATTACCAAATTTTTGAAAATTATTTTACTTATAAACGGATCCGATAATTAATCAGTGTTAATAATAAAAATATAATAAAAGTCTTATATTAAAAGAAATTAACATTGGAACGCGATGAGCATCTAACTGTTAAAATAATCGCAAATATTTCACAAATGACGCCTCTCATCAAAATGTACGAATCAATAGCAATATATTTTATTACTAGTACTATTAAAAATTATTTCATATAACTATTTAATAACTTAATTAGTTCAATATAAATATTTTTACATTTTTATCATATCCTTCTTTTAAGACGTACAACTTAAATAATTATATTTATGTGTTATGCGTTATAAATTCTAATATATCTCATATAATATATATTTTATATTTATAATATATTATTATGTTATAATAATAATAATGTAATATATTATTGTATATAATATATATAATATAAAATATATTAATATGTTATTTTCTTTATTATGTTATTATTAGTAACACAATATTCACCAGGATTCATTAGTCGCGTATAAGAACAAATAATTTTAATAACAATGTACAAAAATTAATTAATATGTAAAATATTAATTGTTATCTAAAAGTTTGTAACATTGCAAACATTTTTGTAATGCGGTATAAAGTGCAATAGCATTCAAAAAGTTTAATGGCAACGACATTTTAATATCAGAATTTTTATCTGTAAATAAAATGGAAGAAATCTGTCATTAAGTAATGTATAAATAATAACAATCAGGGACCACTTATAGATCCTAAAAATGTGCGTGTATGTATAGAAAAAAAAAGTTCTTTATCATATTTATTACCTCATATTACGTATATAAAACTTATAATTAATTAAATCGGCGATTAATCTTACGAAATCGAATGTCTCGTTATAATTCAAATTTCTACATATAAAATAATAAAAAATTAAGAATTTAATCATTTTAATAATTTAGAACAAGTATTATTTGAAAAGTTAACCGGAGGTTATTGTCAAAGAGTCCTAAAACTTACCATAATCTATCGTTACTTCGATCGTACAGACATGAAAATTTTACAATATTTATAAAGTAAGAATCGTTTGTAAACAAATAGTATATTATTGATTAAGCATTACTTTCCACTCCAAAATCATAATCCATTTAATACCATAGACTTAAATTCTAAACACAATGACTGTTACCTTCTTTGACTTTATATAGATATTGAATGTAAAATACGAGTTTGAAACAGATAAATATGTATATTTGTATGCTGCAAAATCTTAAAACTATTTAGCAATTTGGAATCCTACTTTTAATCATTAAAAGTTATAGCTTGCTACTCATCTGCATATGTTTGTCTCAACCAATAATTTGTATCAAAACATTCAGAAAAGAATAGAACGAGTTAGTAATTTCATCGGTGTGCCTCATTTCGAAATCTATCAACCAGACAATTGACGCCTGTCTAGATGTATCCCTTGAGGTACATATTATTTTGTTGGGCAAACTCATAAACAAGTGTTAATAGCTTTTCCAAGGGCTATATGTGCAAGAATAACGACCTTGCGATGATTCACTTCTTGCCCAGTTTTTTAAAATCTTTAAAAGTGATTCCTCTTCCACGTATGTATAAATATTATTATTATATCTTATTTGTCTGTCATATTCGTAATTGTTTTGAATACAGGCTCTCTTCACTTCGCCGAAGAGTCTTTTTATGAATTCCAAAATTGATTGAGACGACGCTATATGTGGAGTTTTCTTTCATAATTTCTTTTCTTGCTGCATCTAATCTTCGTTTTCTATCGTAGAACTCTTCTTTACGTCTCATAATATTTACTTTTCGATATAAAAGAGAATATTCGAGTCCATATTTTGTTGCTACGTCTTTCGTTATAGATAAATTTCCATTTTCTAAAATTTCTTCTGCTGCTATATGGAGCTCATTACTTAATTTGAGGTATTCCTAGATTTTTTTTTTATTTCAGTCAATACCATGATTACTATTAAGATAATCTACGAATAAAAGCAAAAACAAGGAAATGATTGCATGTTGCAAGGATAAAAAATCGTTTTCGTGATTTTTATCTTGAAATATATTTCAATTTCTGGTGTAAATCATAATTAAATTACAATATGTTTTGCAATATTTAAATGCTCCAGTAAAGATTCTTTAAATAAATTAGAAAAGAAACTTTTAGGACAATAATGTACTTACAAAGTAAATCAAAAAGCAAATATTTCTAAATTAATTTTTTCTCACGGCGTAACGGATATAATGGATATCTTATTCTGATCGTATACAAACGATGGCTAGCACAATATCAGATTTGGACTATATTTAAGGTTCCCCCAGTGTTGTATCTAGGAAAGTAGATGTCGCTAAACGGTACATATTTTTTCTCTATATTTTTCATAATGTGCATTCTCTCTTCTGCTAATGTGACATTGAAACGACAATCGGTATATATACAATAATATTGCGTAAATCTTTCGATCATGTATAATTCATTTAAAATTTGTTTTAAAAATAAAAAATTTTAATTGTTGAAATGCACGCGCAGAAATTATTACATATAACACTATAAATATCTAATACATTAAGTTAACTGATATTAATATTTTGGTTGTGTCGGGAGAGAACTATGCAATATATATTGTAGTATCATAGTTGGAACAGATGTATAAATGTATATAAATTAATTATTTGATTATTCAAAATAATTAGAAATTTTTGAGAGAAATCATAATTATTCTCGTAGCCAATTATCTTCCATTGATTTCTGGAATATTTGTTTATTATCTCGTTGCACAGTATGTTAAAGACACTACAGCTAAATGATATTATAATATTATACATATATTTCAATCTAATGAATAAATAATTTTACAATAATTGTATCGATAAAATGGAAATCCTGTGCAAATGTGTGTATGCGTTTTTCTGTCATTCAAGAAACAGTAGATAGGCGACTTTTAGATAGGTACATAATCTATCTATTCTATATATATAAGTACCGTTTTGTGTCTGTCTGACCGAGAACTACTCCTCCATTTATGGACCGATTTTCTCGAAATTTGTACCAAAATTTCGCAAATTTTTCGGAGATAGTGACGTCGAGGTCCTTTTTAACTTTGCACCCCCACCCACTCACGCAATCACGCATTTATTGATTTATTTCCACATTTATGGATCGATTCTCTCGAAATTGGTATCAAAATTTTGCAAATTTTTCGAGGATGGAGACGAGGATGGAGTGGGTGGGTGCGTGGGTGGGTAGGTGGGGGTGTAAAACTTAAAAAAACCACATAGTAGCCATCCCCGAAAAATTTGCAAAATGTTGGTATCAGTTTCGAGAAAATCGGTCGATATATATGTGAGTGCGTGGGTGAGAGTGTAAAACTAAAAAAAAACACATAGTAGCCATCCCCGAAAAATTTGCAAAATTTTGATACCGATTTCGAGAGAATCGGTCCATAAATGTGGAAGTAGTTCGCGGTCATACAGACAGACAGAAAGACGGTATTTATATAAATAGATAGATATATATATAAGAAAGCTTTGAGGCCCGCGCCTCGCGCGCTCCGAAAAGCTAGTCATATTATAATGAGGATTTATGTTACTTTTTCTTGACATTAAAAATATGTTCCGATCGATATCGTATTGTATAAAGTTCACGTAATTAAATGTTACAAAAATTGCAGTTGAAAAAGTGTAATTCCATAATTTTTACATATAATACAATAGTTCTATTAACGTACGCAAAAACATCATTCGGAGTATCTAAACGACGCAAAGTTTTCGAGAAAAGTTGTAAAATACTTTCCTAAGTTATTATCTTTGAACATTGATTTTTATTTTATCATTATATCATGTTAAGAAAATTTGTCAAGAAAGCTTAAGACGTAGACACGACATGCAATATTCAAAATTATATGTGAAATGCGTGTACATGAAGATAAACATTTGTAAGTATTAATATAAACAGTTACCTTCTCTTATAAATACTAATCTTATTATGTACCAAGTCACATGTTTCGATTCTACACATATCAACTTTACAATAATTATGTATATGATAAAAATTAAAATTCTGTAAATAGATATGTGTTATAAATATTCGGATACCAAGAACATTCAGTCATTTGTGATATAAATTTAATGAATGTAAAATTATTATATAAAATAAAAATTATTGTCAAGTTTTCTTAATAATATTCTTAAATTAACTACATAGTTACACGCAAATTTGAAGTATGGAGATTTAGATTCCTATAAATATAGTACAAATGAAAAAGTAAATTGTTGCTTTTTATTTGAACAATTGCAACGCATAATTAATATCTGTCATTCCTTATATTATATAATTCTTACAGAGCGTATTTTCCTTATAACTATGAAAAATAGAGTTATATTAAATGCAGGAAACTGTAGGCAATATTTAATAACATTAATAAATATATTTGATTTTTCCTATAGAAGAATTTAATGGATATAATATGTTGCAATTTAATTATTTCATGGAACTTAATTAGCTTATTGAAAAACGAGCTTTTCTCTCATATAATCTGTGTATAAAAAAATCAATCGAAAGAAAGCTCGTGTATTTTTCAAATATGTTTCAATTATCTAGGCAAAACCATTGAAAGATTTGTAGAAATCATCTTAAAAGTTTATTTATTTTTATCAAGAGTTTGATTGTTACATAATTATACTAATTAGGTATATCTCATTTTATAACATTTAAGAAACATTCTTATTTAACTGAATTGAAATAGAAAATAATATATACCGAAAAGTTATTTCTTTCGATTGATAGAATTGAGGAGTAACTAACGTAATAATGGAATATTAAATAGCTTAACTATAAAAATATACTGTTATTTAATTATTTTAATTATTTTAATTATTTTTTAATTATTTATGCTATGTCTTTTAATACAAAAACCCTTAAATTAAAATGTCAAAGTTATGATAATTTTTTATTCATAAGATTTTAGAGTTTATCATTTGGAAAATCTTAAATTTGCGTATTCTAGCACAATACATCGCATAATAATATATCTACCAACATCCAATTCTATTCTCTCGATAATCTTTAATTTCGTGTTTATCTACATTAAGAAATTAATAATTTAAAATTATTTTATTTATATGCAGATCCGATAATTAATCTGTGTTAATAATAAAAATATAATAAAAATCTTGATAAAATATATTGACATTAGAACGCGCGAAAAGCGTCTAACTGTCAATAATATCACATATATGTCATAAATGATTCTTATAAAATAAAATATTTAAAAATAAATTTCTAATAAAATATTTTATTATTATTATTATTAGAAATTATTTAATATATTTATTTGATAAATTAACAATTTTATATAAATATCTTTATATCTTTACCATATCATTCGTCTATGTGTGTGTCACATTTTATATAATTTTATACAGTTCGATATGTAAGGAGTTATAAATTCTAATGTAAATATCCCATATAATATATCATTATGTTATTATTATTATTATTATGTTATAATAATAATATACAAATATTTACTATATATTATATAAAATATTATTATTTCATTTTTAATATTATGTTATTATTATTAACACAATATATTCCACAATTCACTAGCCGCATATAAGAACAAACAATTTTAATAATACAAACATTAATCAATATTAGAAATAGAAATTGTTATTTAAGAGTACTTTCTAGTTGTGCGATGTATGTGCCAGATCAATCAAAAAATATAATAACAACATTTTAGTATCAGAATTTTTATCTGTAAATAAAATGAACAAAATCTGTCATCAAGTAATGTATAAATAATATCAATCTGTGACATCATACATATTTTAAAAATGTGTGTGTGTGTGTGTGTGTAATGAAAGCTTTTTACCAAATTTATTACCTCATGTATATAAAACTTATAATTAATTTAATCAGCAATTAATTTTACAAAATTAAATGTCGCGTTATAATTCGAATTTCTACATATAAAATAATAAAAAATTAAGAATTTAATCATCTTAATAATTTAGAACAGGTATTATTTGTAAAGTAAATTGGAGGTTATTGTCATAGAGTCCTAAAACTTATTATAATCGATCGTTACTTCGATCGTACAGACATGAAAATTTTACAATATTTATAAAGTAGGAATCGTTTGTAAATAGATAATATATTATTGATTAAGCATTACTTTTCACTCCAAAATCATAATCCATTTAATATCATAGACTTAATTCTAAACACAATGACTGTTACTTTCTGAGACTTTATATGGATATTGAATTAAAAATACTAGATAGAAACAGATGAATATTTGTTGGGTGCTAAATTTTAAAACTATTTAGCAATTCGGAATCCTACTTTTAAACATCAAAGGTTGTAGCTTCCTACTCATCAGCATATGTTTGTCTCAAGCAATAATTTGTTTGAAAATATCCACAAAAGAAAGGAACGAGAGATTAATTTCATCGGTGTGCCTCATTTCGAAATCTATCAACCAGTCAATTGAAACCTGTCTAAATGTATCCCATAAGGTACATCCTATATTATTTTGTTGGGCAAACTAATAAGCAAGTATTAATAGTATTTCTAAGGCGCATAGTGTGCAAGAACAATGACCTTGCGATGATTCACGTCTTGCCCAGTCTTTTAAAACCTTTAAAAGTGATTCCTCTTGCAAGTATGTAAAAACAGGATTACCAGCTATTTTTCTGTCATATTCGTTATTTCCTTGAGCACGGGCATTCCTCATTTCATAGTATAACGCACATGCAGAAATTCCATGATGTTTTGAAACAGCTTTATATGTGGACCTTCCTTGAATAATTTCTTTTATTGCTGCATCTAATCTTCGTTTTTTATCGTAAAACTCTTTTTTACGTTTCATAATATCTACTTTCCGAAGTAAAACAGGATAATCGAGTACATATTTTGTAGTTACATTTATTACAGATAAACCATTTTCTAAAACTTTATTTGCTGCAATGTGGAGCTTATAACTTAAATTGAGGTGCTGCTCATTTTTTTTTTTTTATTTCAGTCGATACCATGATTGCTATTAAGATAATCTACGAAAGAAAGCAAAAACAAGGAAATTATTATATGTAGCACTATTGTGAACATAAAAGTTGCAATATCGCACGAATAAAAAATTGATTTCGTGATTTTCATTTTGCAATATTTCAATTTCTGGTGTAAATTATAGATAAATTACAATATGTGTTGCAATATTTAAATGCTCTAGTAAAGAATCTTTAAAAAATTAGAAAAGAAACTTAGGACGATAATGTACTTATAAAGTAAATCGAAAAACAAATATTTCTAAATAAATTTCTTCTCACGACGTAACGGATATAATGGATATCTTATTCTGATCGTATACAAACGATGACTAGCACAATGTCAGATTATGACAATATTTATGCAAGGTTTCCACAGTGTTGTACCTTAGGATAGTAAATAGAGTTTTAAAACTCGAAGTAAATGTCGCTAAGCGGTACATATTTTTTTCTCTACATTTTTGAAGATATGTATTCTCTCTTTTGCTAATGTGGCATTGAATCGGCACTAGGTATATATACAATAATGTTGCGTCAATCTTTCGATCATGTATAATTAATACATTTAAAATAAGAATTTAAAATTAAAAGAACTTTATTGTTGAAATGCACGCGCAGAAATTGCTTCATATAATTCAATAAATACTAATACACCAAATTAACTGATATTCATATTTTGGTTTTGGGAGAAAACTATGCAATAAATATTG
This sequence comes from Lasius platythorax, assembly GCA_963971435.1. Taxonomy (NCBI): domain Eukaryota; kingdom Metazoa; phylum Arthropoda; class Insecta; order Hymenoptera; family Formicidae; genus Lasius; species Lasius platythorax. The sequence continues at coordinate 6,969,356 of OZ020540.1, read as the reverse complement.
TAGTAGTGAGAATAAATAAATGTATATGAATTAATTATTCGATTGTTTAGATTAATTTAAAAATTTTGAGAAAAATCAAAAATTTTCTTGCAGGCAAATACCTTTAATTAATTTCTGGAATATTTGTTTATCATTTCGATATATAAAAAACACATAAAGGTATCTATATTTTCGGATTATTCTCAAAATCCACATATGAAACATAAAAGAATGTATATTTATTTAGTTAGAAGTAATTGTCTCATTTTACAACTATTACTAGAACATTATAGAGCGTTACACGAGCCCTATTTATTATATATTTTCTGCACCGAGGAAAACGTATGGAAGATCATGTTCATTGGAGTAAGAAGCCCGTGGTTGCGTACCACCCTATGGATCAAGTTCTTTTTGTATACATTGAATTATTTAGAATCAAAATTTTAAAAGAGGTATGTCTCTGCAAAGTGAGTATCAAAGTATAACTATATGTAAATACATATAAGCATATTAGGTAAATTCCTATATTAGCGTCATTTCCTCCGATTTGCCTCAAAATTTACATAGAGAGCTTCCTTTCGTTCTACAAGTAAGACTTATGATATTTTTAAGCCAGGGAAACATTTAAATATATGGTTTGCATTCTCGCGTGATTTCCGGTCGATTGCTAAATTCGCGATCTCAGCATTGTACTCATTCTTATTTTAAATGAAATAAAATTGTATAGCCTCTCGGGTTATAACAAGTAGCGAAATGAATATAGATTTCAAAATTAAAAATGTTTGTATTTTTATAAAAATTTATATAAATCTATATGCAAAAATTTATGTATATATTCGAATTTGTCAATTTTGACATTAGATTCGTATGCAGCGACCTGAAAAGCGATTTTTAAGTTTATAGAAATATTGAAAATTACTATAGAAATATTTAAATCTAATTGATAGATCTTACGTGATCTAATTCGCAACTTTTTTGCAATATACTCACAAGACTCTCGTTTTGATCGATATCAGTTCAGTATTCACAAGAACAAGATGCTCTGTATCAGCGATTTTGTCGATACAATACATTGTATATTTTTTCGAGAGAGCTCTCTATGTGTTATAGACTAGCGATAAGAAATTAACACCTCGTGAATAATATCGCGTTTCTTATGTGAATAATAACGCATAACCAGATGCTGCAGAAACAACATTTGCTCTTTTTGCTTATCAAAAACATTAACAGTATTTTGCAATGTAGTCTACGCATGCTTCTTCGATAATTAATCACAAATTTAGCGTTTCGATCGCGATCGCGCAACTCCTCCTTTTTCAATAATCTGTGAATATAAATAGATCGCGCTTCTCTCTCTTTTCGGTGTGTGTGAAAAAAATACAGGTTCCATCGTAGACGGTTAAACATTTCTTAATCGCGTGTTAACGCGAGTCGCGCTTACTTCTTCGATAATTGATTGATATATCGCGATTATTACACAAATATTTTCAACAACATTTATTGTTCAAAAGTAATAAAAATATTGTAGCCTAATTATATATAAAAGCTCGTTTGTATTCATAAATTCCAATACTTGTTTCTCGACGTTTTGTTTCCATTTGATAAAAAACATCTTAGATTTATAGACTCGTCATTTATAAGAACAATGCTGTTTCTTTTTTAAATATCTCTTTTCAATCAAAACTGTTCAAAGACATAAATCTAAATTGTAAAAAAAAACAGTAAATGTGGTCTTTTGAGATATTTGTGTCAACATTTCATCACAGTACAGTTTCGAAATAGATTAAAATTTATTGGCTATAAAATGTTAAACTATTTGACAATTCAAAAGTAATTTCCCTATCAAACGACGGAAGAGTTATTGTTTGTTACTCATTTGTTTTTTTAAGGCTCTTTAAGCAAAGTACATTTCTTAATGCAAAATGTAGAAATTTTATATTGTATCTTAACTCAAACTTTTGCAGCCGAGATATATCTACCCTTTAGCTCCCAATTCATTGAATATTATTTATTAATATTTTTTGCAAAATTGTAAGCAAGTGTTGACAAAATCATTCCAAAATGCAAGTTTTGCAAGAGCAAGCTTGCGATTTTTTATCTAGAGCAAAGTTTTTAAATATCTCCAAAAGTCATTGCTCTTGCTGAAGTATGAAGCTAGATTTATTTCTTGAATTTACTTTTCTATTATATTGCATGTGTGATATTTTTCTCCAAGACGGATAGAAACGGTTACTTCATACTTTAAAATGTGTTCGCTAATTCTGTAATATTTTGCAATTCCTTCTAAATTTTTTTTTCCATGTCTATAATTGTATACTGCAACCATATTTTGATTTTTCTTCAAGATACTTTTGCAGTACATTAAAATTTCTTCTACTACGTTTAAGAAATATTTAAATGTTTTTCATCACTTTCGATCACTTTCATCACTTTCTTCATCACGTTTTACTATATCCTCCAAAGATATACTATTATTGAAAGCTTCAGTTTTTTGTTGTCTCGATCTTTCCTCTTATTTCTAGGTGTTTTTCAATCATTCTCCTAAATGCAACAGTTATTAAAATAATATACAAAAAAAACTAATAGAAAGAAAACATATTGCTTAATTATTATAGATATACAAATTGCAATACGACAAAATGAAGATTATATAATCGCACTTTTTGCTTCGTAATGTTCAAATCTCTTGCCCATCATTGCATTCATAAAAACTCGAAATTAAACAATTTATTTAAATTATGTATAGGAAAAAAAAAGCACAAAAATTTCAAAATGTTTTTAAATATTTTCGAAATAACTTTTAAAAGATTAAATGGAACGCAGATTAAGACAATATAATATATACAGCATAAACCAAATATATTTAAACAAACGTTTTTTTACAATTGAGATACAATGCAAAGCGTGAACTTCATCCGATTGTATGAAAATAAGGACTGCAACATTGTCACAAAATAATCGAATTTAAAACAGGCAGAATTATGTTAAAAAATAAATAAAACATTAATTCAAGATTACTCTACTAAGATGCTATTTAGTACACGTATCCCTTCTGCGCATCCAAAGTCGTATTTGATCTTTCTTCTTTTCTGACATTAATTTTGTGATGGTAATTTATATAGTAATGTAATATTAAGTTCTCGAGCACGTATATATCGACAAAAGCTTATTATATATGCAGTTGTTATATATAATTTTATAATATTAAAATATACTTTTATAAATATTCTGATAGTGTGTGATGTAGTAGTATCATAGTTTGTAATATTTAATTTTTTTTATCAACTAATGTTTCGGTGATTTATAGTTCTATATACATGTACGCAAAAACATCATTCGTAGCATTCAAAACGAAACGAAGTTTTCAGGAAAAGTCATAAAATAACTTCTAAGATATTATCTTTGATAAATAAAACATTGATTTTATTATATTATTACATTTTGTCCAAAAAGTTTGTCGACAAAGCTTAAGACGTGACATGCAATTTTCAAAATCATATTTAAAATGCGTATAGATAAAGATAAACATACAAAAGTATTAATAAACAGTTACTTTTTCTTACAAATACTAATCTCATAATATATCGTGTAACATGTCTCGATCCTATCGATTATACAGCAATACGCATATCGATTATACAATAATTATGTAGATGACAAATATAATTCTGTATGTAGATACGTGCTGTGAATATTCGGATTCGAGAATCATTCAGTCAGTTGCGATATTAATTCAATAAATATAAATCAATTACCGCCAAGTTCTCTTAATAATTATCTTAAATTAACTACATAGTTAACTGCAAATTAAGAAAATATAGATTTAGATTTTAATATACTACACAAAAAAATTAGTAAAATAATGATTTATATTTGAACAATTGCAATGCGTAGTTTAAATCTGCCATTCTTTTGTATTACATAATTTTTACAGCGCGTACTTTTCTACCTTCTACAAAAAAAAAGCTTTACATAAAATGTAGGAAGCTGTCAAATATTATTAATATTAATAGATATATTTGATTCCCTATTTAAGATAAATTACGTCCTTCATAAATATAATATTATTACTATTAGAAGAACAATTAAATAACAACAATATGTTGAAATTTAATCAACTAATCCTCTTATGGAACTTAGCTTGCTGAAAAACGAGCTCGTTCTCTCATATAATCCATGTCTCAATCGAAAGAAAACATGTGTATTTTTTCAAGAATGTTTCAGTTATCTCTATGCATAACATTGAAAGCCTTATATACTAGAAGTCACGTTAAAAGTTTATTCATTATTCTCAAGAGTTTAATTGTTACATAATTATACTAAATAAGTATGTATATCTCGATTTATAAAATTAAAGAAACATTCTTATTTAAATGTGAATTAAAATAGAAAATAATGTATATATATATATATATATATATATATATATATACTGGACATCCATTTCTTTCGATTGACGAAATTGAAGAATAACTACCGTAACAATAACTTATTAAATAGCGTATAATGGTTATAATAATGCATCCCTGATTATATCAAGTAAAAGTGTTTGTCAAAATCAGAAAATTCTTTTAAAATACTTATCATTATAAATTTACATATCTATTTTATCACTGTAAATAGTCGTAAAAAATTTATATGTAATATACAATTCTCAACATTACTTTTAAAACTAATTATATGTGTGATATCCCAATACTATCACGACACCAAATAATACATTTTCTAAGTCTTTTAAATATAAAAATCCATATATTAAAATGTCAAAGATACAATAATTTTAAAAAAATATTATTAGAATAATGCAGAGTTTATCGTTTAGATTATCTCATGTTTGAGTATTCGTACACAATACATTATATAGTAGCAAACATATAATATCTTCCAACATCAACACAACAATTTACACTACCGATAAACTTTAATTTTGTATTAATGAACATTAATAAATTAATTATAATAATAATTATATTTATAGGCAGTTCCGATATTTAATCAGTCTTAATAATAAAAATATAATAAAAGTCTTATTAAAATAATTTAACATTAAAACGCAATGAGCATCAATCTGTCAAAAATATCGCGTATTAAAAATGACGCTTCTTATTAAAATATAAGAGAGATATCAATATATTTTATTATTAATATTAAAAATTATTTAATATAATTAATTTAATAATTTAATCAGTTCCATATTAGTATTTTTATAATTTTACTATATCCTTCGTCTTTGAAACATTTTATATAATCATTTTGATTTGTAACGCGTTATTAAAATTCTAATGTATCAAATATAATATATATTATATAATATATTATTATGTTATTATTATGTTATGCTATTAATAATAATGTAATATATTATTATATTTAATGTATAATATAGTTTTATGATATTTCTATTATTATGTTATTATTAGTAACATAATATTCAAAATATTCACCAAGAAAATTAGTCGCGTATAAAAACAAAAGATTTTTATAACAATGTACAAAAATTAATCAATATTAAGAATAGAAATTGTTATTTAGAAGTACATTCCGCAAGGCGATATAATGTGCCAGAGCATTCAAAAAGTATAATGGCAACGACATTTTAATATCAGAATTTTTATCTGCAAATAAAATGGAAAAATGCTGTCATTAGAAAATATATCAATAATAACAATCAGCAACAACTTATAGATCCTAAAAATATGTGTGTGTATGTATAGAAAGCTCTTTATCATATTTATTACCTCATATTACGTATATAAAACTTACGATGGTTAATTTAATTGGCAATTAGTTTTACGAAACTAAATGTGATGTAATTTAACTTTCTACATATAAAGTAATAGAAAATTAAGAATTTAATCATCTTAATAATTTAGAACAGGTATTAATTGAAAATTTAACCCGAGATTATTGTCAAAGAATCTTAAAACTTACTGTAATCAATCGTTACTTCGATCGCATAGACATGAAAATTTTACAATATTTATAAAGTAAGAATCGTTTGTAAACAAATAGTATATTATTGATTAAGCATTAGTTTCCACTTCAAAATTATAATCCATTTAATATCATAGACTTAAATTCTAAACACAATGACTGTTATCTTCTGAGACTTTTTATATGGATATTGAATATAAAATACTAGATAGAAACAGATCAATATTTGTTTGCTGCAAAATCTTAAAACTATTTAGCAATTTAAAATTTTACTTTTAAACATCAAAAGTTATAGTTTGCTACTCATCTGCGTAAGTTTGTTTCAACCTCTAATTTGTTTGCAAACATTCTCAAATGAATAGAACGAGTTAGTAATTTCATCGGTGTGCGTCATTTCGAAATCTATCAACCAGTCAATTGACGCCTGTCTAGATTTATCCCATGAGGTACATCCTATATTATTTTGTTGGGCAAACTCATAAGCAAGTGTTAATAGCTTTTCCAAGGCGCAAAATGTGCAAGAACAATGATCTTGCGATGATTCACGTCTTGCCCAGTCTTTTAAACTCTTTAAAAGTAATTCCTCTTGCAAGTATGTAAAAACAGAAAAATTATTCAGTTTTCTGTCATATTCGTAATCTTTTTGCATACGAGCTTTCTTCATTTCGAACTTTAACGTACTTGCAGGAATTCCATAATTGTTTGAGACTGCGTTATATGTGGACTTTTTTTCTATAATTTCTTTTCTTGCTGCATCTAATCTTCGTTTTCTATCATAGAACTCTTCTTTACGTGTCATAATATCTACTTTTCGAAATAAAAGAGGATATTCGAGTCCATGTTTTGTTGCTACGTCTTCCGTTATAGATAAATCTCCATTTTCTAAAACTTCTTTTGCTGCTATATGGAGCTTATTACTTAATATGAGGTGTTCCTTAATTTTTAATTTTATTTCAATCGATACCATGATTGCTATTAAGATAATCTACGAAAGAAAGCAAAAACAAGGAAATGATTGCATGTTGCACTATTGTGAACATAAAAGTTGCAATATCGCACGAATAAAAAATCGTTTTCGTGATTTTCATCTCGCAATATTTCAATTTCTGGCCTAAATTATAGATAAATTACAATATGTTTTGCAATATTTAAATGCTCCAGTAAAGAATCTTTAAAAAATTAGAAAAGAAACTTAGAACGATAATGTACTTACAAAGTAAATCAAAAAACAAATATGCTTAAATTAATATCTTCTCACAGCGTATCGGTTATAATGGATATCTTATTCTGATCCAACAATGACTAGCACAATGTCAGATTTTGACTATATTCAAGGTTTCCAGTTTTGTATCTGAGAAAAGTAAATAGAGTTTAAAATCTCGAAGTAAATGTCGCTAAGCAGTACATATTTTTTCTTTATATTTTGAAGATATGTATTCTCTTTTTTGCTAATGTGGCATTGAATCGGCATTCGGTATATATACAAAAATGTTGCGTCAATCTTTCGTTAATGTATAACTAATTTATTTAAAGTTAGATTTTAAAATTAAAAGAACTTTATTGTTGAAATGCACGCGGAGAAATTGCTTCATATAATTCAATAAATACTAATACACCAAATTAACTGATATTTATATTTTGGTTTTGGGAGAAAACTATGCAATAAATATTGTAGTAGTGAGAATAAATAAATGTATATGAATTAATTATTCGATTGTTTAGATTAATTAAAAAATTTAGAGAAAAATCATAAATTTTCTCTTAGGCAAATACCTTTAATTAATTTCTGGAATATTTGTTTATCATTTCGATATATAAAAAACACATAAAGATATCTATATTTTCGGATTATTCTCAAAATCCACATGTGAAAAATTAAAGAATGCATATTTATTTATTTAGAGGTAATTGTCTCATTTTACAACTATTACTAGAACATTATAGAGCGTTACACTATATATTTCATTATATATTTTCTGCACCGAGGAAGACGTATAGAAGATCATGTTCATTGGAGTAAGAAGCCCGTGGTTGCGTACCACCCTATGGATCAAGTTCTTTTTGTATACATTTAATTATTTAGAATCAAAATTTTAAAAAAGATATGTCTCTGCAAAGTGGGTATCAAAGTATAACTATATGTAAATACATATAAGCATATTAAGTAAATTCCTATATTAGCGTCATTTCCTCCCATTTGCCTCAAAATTTACATAGAGAGCTTCCTTTCGTTCTACAAGTAAGACTTATGATATTTTTAAACCGGGTAAACAATTAAATATATGGCTTGCATTCTCGCGTGATTTCCGGTCGATTGCTAAATTCGCGATCTCAGCATTGTACTCATTCTTATTTTAAATGAAATAAAATTGTATAGCCTCTCGGGTTATAACAAGTAGCAAAATTAATATAGATTTCAAAATTAAAAATGTTCGTATTTTTATAAAAATTTATATAAATCTATATGCAAAAATTTATGTATATATTCGAATTTGTCAATTTTGACATTAGATTCGAATGCAGCGACTTGAAAAGCGATTTTTAAATTTATAGAAATATTGAAAATTACTATAGAAATATTTAAATCTATTTGGTAGATCTTACGTGATCTAATTCGCAACTTTTTTGCAATATACCCACAAGACTCTCGTTTTGATCGATATCAGTTCAGTATTCACAAGAACAAGATGCTCTGTATCAGCGATTTTGTCGATACAATACATTGTATATTTTTTCGAGAGAGCTCTCTATGTGTTATAGACTAGCGATAAGAAATTAACACCTCGTGAATAATACCGCGTTTCTTATGTGAATAATAACGCATAACCAGATGCTGCAGAAACAACATTTGCTCTTTTTGCTTATCAAAAACATTAACAGTATTTTGCAATGTAGTCTACGAATGCTTCTTCGATAATTAATCACAAATTTAGCGTTTCGATCGCGATCGCGCAACTCCTCCTTTTTCAATAATCTGTCAATATAAATAGATCGCGCTTCTCTCTCTCTTCGGTGTGTGTGAAAAAAATACAGGTTCCATCGTCGACGGTTAAACATTTCTTAATCGCGTGTTAACGCGAGTCGCGCTTACTTCTTCGATAATTGAATGATATATCGCGATTATTACACATATATTTTCAACAACATTTATTGTTCAAAAGTAATAAAAATATTTTAGCCTAATTATATATAAAAGCTCGTTTGTATTCATAAATTCCAATACTTGTTTCTCGACGTTTTGTTTCCATTTGATAAAAAACATCTTAGATTTATAAACTCGTCATTTATAAGAACAATGCTGTTTCTTTTTTAAATATCTCTTTTCAATCAAAACTGTTCAAAGACATAAATCTAAATTGTAAAAAAAAACAGTAAATGTGGTCTTTTGAGATATTTGTGTCAACATTTCATCACAGTACAGTTTCGAAATAGATTAAAATTTATTGGCTATAAAATGTTAAACTATTTGACAATTCAAAAGTAATTTCCCTATCAAACGACGGAAGAGTTATTGTTTGTTACTCATTTGCTTTTTTAAGGCTCTTTAAGCAAAGTACATTTCTTAATGCAAAATGTAGAAATTTTATATTGTATCTTAACTCAAACTTTTGCAGCCGAGATATATCTACCCTTTAGCTCCCAATTCATTGGATATTATTTATTAATATTTTTTGCAAAATTGTAAGCAAGTGTTGACAAAATCATTCCAAAATGCAAGTTTTGCAAGAGCAAGCTTGCGATTTTTTATCTAGAGCAAAGTTTTTATATATATCCAAAAGTCATTGCTCTTGCTGAAGTATGAAGCTAGATTTATTTCTTGAATTTACTTTTCTATTATATTGCATGTGTGATATTTTTCTCCAAGATGGATAGAAACGGTTACTTCATACTTTAAAATGTGTTCGCTAATTCTGTAATATTTTGCAATTCCTTCTAAATTTTCCTTTCCATGTCTATAATTGTATACTGCAACCACATTTTGATTTTTCTTCAAGATACTTTTGTAGTACATTAAAATTTCTTCTACTACGTTTAAGAAATATTTAAATGTTTTTCATCACTTTCGAATTTTACTATATCCTCCAAAGATATTCTATTATTGAAAGCTTCAGTTTTTTGTTGTCTTGAACTTTCCTTTTATTTCTAGGTGTTTTTCAATCATTCTCCTAAATGCAACAGTTATTAAAATAATATACAAAAAAAACTAATGGAAATAAAAACATATTGCTTAATTATTATAGATAAACAAATTGCAATACGACAAAATGAAGATTATATAATCGCACTTTTTGCTTCGTAATGTTCAAATCTCTTGCCCATCATTGCATTCATAAAAACTCGAAATTAAACAATTTATTTAAATTATGTATAGAATACAAAAAGCACAAAAATTTCAAAATGTTTTTAAATATATTCGAAATATCTCTTTAGAGATTAAATGGAACGCAGATTAAGACATTATAATATATACAGCATAAACCAAACAGCAAATATATTTAAACAAACGTTTTTTTACAATTGAGATACAATGCAAAGCGTGAACTTCATCCGATTGTATGAAAATAACGACTGCAACATTGTCACAAAATAATCAAATTTAAAACAGGCAGCATTATGTTAAAAAATAAATAAAACGTTAATTCAAGATTACTCTACTAAGATGCTATGTAGTACATGTATCCCTTCTGCGCATCCAAAGTCGTATTTGATCTTTCTTCTTTTCTGACATTAATTTTGTGATTGTAATTTATATAGTAAAGTAATATTAAGTTTTCGAGCACGTATATATCGACAAAAGCTTATTATATATGCAGTTGTTATATATAATTTTATAATTTTAAAATATACTTTTATAAATATTCTGATAGTGTGTGATGTAATAGTATCAAAGTTTGTAATATTTAATTTCTTTTATCAACTAATGTTTCGGTGAGATATAGTTCTATATATATGTACGCAAAAACATCATTCGCAGCACTCAAAACGACACAAAGTTTCTGGGACAAGTATTAAAATAACTTCTAAGATATTATATTTGATAATTAAAACATTGATTTTATTTTATTACCTTATTATGTTCCGAAAGTTTGTCGAGAAAACTTAAGACGTAGACATGCAATTTTCAAAATCATATATAAATATTTGCGTATAAATAAAGATAAACATATTTGCGTATAGATAAAATTAAACATACATAAGTATTAATAAACAGTTACTTTTTCTTACAAATACTAATCCCATAATATATCATGTCTCGATCTCACACATATCGATTTTACAGTAATTATGTATATGACAAAAGTAAAAATTCTGTAAATAGATACAAGCTATAAATATTCGGATTCCAGAAACATTCAGTCAGTTGCGATATTAATTCAACAAATGTAAATCAAATATCGCCAAGTTCTCTTAATAATTTTCTTAAATTAACTACATAGTTAACTGCAAATTTAAAAAATATAGATTTAGATTTTAATATAGTACACAAATAAATTAGTAAAATAATGATTTATATTTGAACAATTGTTACATATGCATAGTTAAAATCTGTCGTTCTTTTGTATTAAATAATTTTTACAGCGTGTACTTTTCTACCCTCTTCAAAAAAAGCTTTACATAAAATGTAGGAAGCTGTAGAATATTATTAATATTAATAGATATATTTGATTCCCGATTTAAGATAAATCACGTCCTTCATAAATATAATATCATTACTGTTAGAAGAACAATTAAATAACAACAATATGTTGCAATTTAATCAATTAATCCTTTCAGGGAACTTAGCTTGCTGAAAAACGAGCTCGTTCTCTCATATAATCCATGTCTCAATCGAAAGAAAACATGTGTATTTTTTCAAAAATGTTTCAGTTATCTCTATGCATAACATTGAAAGCCTTATATACTAGAAGTCACGTTAAAAGCTTATTCATTATTCTCAAGAGTTTAATTGTTACATAATTATACTAAATAAGTATGTATATCTCGATTTATAAAATTAAAGAAACATTCTTATTTAAATGTGAATTAAAATAGAAAATAATGTATATATATATATATATATATATATATATATACTGGACATCCATTTCTTTCGATTGACGAAATTGAAGAATAACTACCGTAACAATGGCTTATTAAATAGCGTATAATGGTTATAATAATGCATCCCTGATTATTTCAAATAAAAGTGTTTATCAAAATCAGAAAATTCTTTTAAAATACTTATCATTATAAATTTACATATCTATTTTATCACTGTAAGTAGTCGTAAAAAATTTATATGTAATATTCAATTCTCAACATTACTTTTAAAACTAATTATATGTGTGATATCCCAATACTTTCACGAAACCAAATAATACATTTTCTAGGTCTTTTAAATATAAAAATCCATATATTAAAATGTCAAAAATACAATAATTTTAAAAAAATATTATTAGAATAATGCAGAGTTTATCGTTTAGATTATCTCATGTTTGCGTATTCATACACAATACATTCCATAGTAGCAAACATATAATATCTTCCAACATCAACACAACAATTTACACTACCGATAAACTTTAATTTTGTATTAATGAACATTAATAAATTAATTATAATAATAATTATATTTATAGGCAGTTCCGATATTTAATCAGTCTTAATAATAAAAATATAATAAAAGTCTTATTAAAATAATTTAACATTAAAACGCAATGAGCATCAATCTGTTAAAAATATCGCGTATTAAAAATGACGCTTCTTATTAAAATATAAGAGAGATATCAATATATTTAATTATTAATATTAAAAATTATTTAATATAATTAATTTAATAATTTAATCAGTTCCATATTAGTATTTTTATAATTTTACTATATCTTTCGTCTTTGAAACATTTTATATAATCATTTTGATTTGTAACGCGTTATTAAAATTCTAATGTATCAAATATAATATATATTATATAATATATTATTATGTTATTATTATGTTATGCTATTAATAATAATGTAATATATTATTATATTTAATGTATAATATAGTTTTATGATATTTCTATTATTATGTTATTATTAGTAACATAATATTCAAAATATTCACCAAGAAAATTAGTCGCGTATAAAAACAAAAGATTTTTATAACAATGTACAAAAATTAATCAATATTAAGAATAGAAATTGTTATTTAGAAGTACATTCCGCAAGGCGATATAATGTGCCAGAGCATTCAAAAAGTATAATGGCAACGACATTTTAATATCAGAATTTTTATCTGCAAATAAAATGGAAAAAGTCTGTCATTAGAAAATATATCAATAATAACAATCAGCAACAACTTATAGATCCTAAAAATATGTGTGTGTTTGTATAGAAAGCTCTTTATCAAATTTATTACCTCATATTACGTATATAAAACTTACGATGGTTAATTTAATTGGCAATTAGTTTTACGAAACTAAATGTGTTGTAATTTAACTTTCTACATATAAAGTAATAAAAAATTAAGAATCTAATCATCTTAATGATTTAGAACAGGTATTATTTGAAAATTTAACCAGAGGTTATTGTCAAAGAATCTTAAAACTTACTATAATCAATCGTTACTTCGATCGTATAAACATGAAAATTTTACAATATTTATAAAGTAAGAATCGTTTGTAAACAAATAGCATATTATTGATTAAGCATTACTTTCCACTCCAAAATCATAATCCATTTAATATCATAGACTTAAATTCTAAACACAATGACTGTTACCTTCTGAGACATTTTATATGAATATTGAATAAAAAATACTAGATAGAAACAAATCAATATTTGTTTGCTGCAAAATCTTAAAACTATTTAGCTTTTTGGAATCCTACTTTTAAACATCAAAAGTTATAGTTTGCTACTAATCTGCATATGTTTGTCCAAAAACTTGTTTCCGAACATTCATAAAATCTGCATATGTTAGTCCAAAAATTTGTTTGCGAACATTCTCAAAAGAATAGAACGAGTTATTAATTTCATCGGTGTGCCTCATTTCGAAATCTATCAACCAGGCAATTGACGCCTGTCTAGATGTATCCCATAAGGTACATTCTATATTATTTTCTTGGGCAAACTCATAAGCAAGTGTTAATAGCTTTTCCAAGGCGCAAAATGTGCAAAAGCAACGACTTTGCGATGATTCACTTCTTGCCCAGTCTTTTAAATTATTCAGAAGTAATTCGTCTTGCAAGTATGTAAACCCATTAACATTATTACTTATTTTTCTGTCAAATTCGTAATTTTTTTGAGCATGGACTTTCTTCACTTCAACGAATAACGTATTTTTATGCAATCCATAATTTTTTGAGGCGGCGTTATATGTGGACTTTTTTTCAATAATTTCTTTTGTTGCTGCAGCTAATCTTCGTTTTTTATCATAGAACTTTTCTTTACGTTTCATAACATCTACTTTTCGAAATAAAAGAAGATAATGGAGTCCATATTTTGTTGCTACGTCCATTATAGATAAATCTGGATTTTCTAAAATTTCTTTTGCTGCTATATGGAGCTTACTACTTAATTTGAGGTGTTTCTCAATTTTTTTTCTTATTTCAGTCGATGCCATGATTGCTATTAAAATAATCTACAAAAGAAAGTAAAAACAGGGAAATGATTGCATGTTGCACTATTGTGAACACAAAAGTTGCCATATCGCACGAATAGAAAATCGTCTTCGTGATTTTCATCTTGCAATATTTCAATTTCTGGTGTAAATTATAGATAAATTACAATATGTTTTGCAATATTTAAATGCTCCAGTAAAGAATCTTTAAAAAATTAGAAAAGTAACTTAGGACGATTATGTACTTACAAAATAAATCAAAAAGCAAATATTTCTAAATAAATTTCTTCTCACGACGAAACGGATATAATGGATATCTTATTCTGATCGTATACAAACGATGACTAACACGATGTCAAATTTTGCTTATATTCAAGGTTTTCAATGTTGTATCTTAGGAAAGTAAATAGAGTTTTAAAACTCGAAGTACATGTCGCTAAGCGGTACATATTTTTTCTTTATATTTTTGAAGAAATGTATTTTCTCTTTTATTAATGTGGTATTGAATCGTCACTCGATATAGATATATAATAATGTTGTGTCAATCTTTCTATAATATATAACTAATACATTTAAAATTTGTTTTAAAAATAAAAAAATTTAATTGTTGAAATGCACGCGCAAAAGTTGTTATATATAATTCTATAAATATCTAATACATTAAGTTAGCTGATATTCATATTTTTGTTTTCAGGAGAAAACTATGCAATAAATATTTTAGCATCATAGTTGGAATAGATAATCGTATATGAATTAATTATTCAATTATTTAAAATAATTAGAAATTTTTGAGAAAAATAAATATTCTCGCAGGCAATAATCTTCAATTAATTTTTGGAATATTTGTTTATCATTTTGATATATAAAAAATACATAATATATAAAAAATACAAAGATGTCTATATTTACGGATTATATTTTTAAAATCCATATGAAAAACTAAAGAATATATATAATATATATTTTTATAGCTAATAGAGTCGTTACACTAGCCCTATTTATTATATATTTTCTGCACCGAGGAAGACGTATGGAAGATCGCGTTCGTGAAGTAAGAAGCCCGCGGTTGCGTACCATCCTATGCGTCCCTGCACGTGTCGTCACAAGGCCGGACAAGGCCATCGCCAGTCTCGCGACCACGAGACACAGAGGCTGCTATCATTCACGTGTTCTATCGCGTACTCACCATAATCTCTTCTCCAACAATTCTCTCTACCTACTGTTGATTCTTCTTTCTTATAGCTGATTCATTTTTCGAAAGTCGTATGCATTTTACGTACATATTATCGCCGCATTTCTTTCTTATGTTTTTTCTTTTTTTCCTTTTTTACTTTTTTTCATATATGAATTTTAAGAATGCTTTTTCTGATTGTCTTTTTTGACTTCTGACCTCAAGTTTGCGCCATGATGTGAATTGTCGATATCTTAGATACTCGATCGAGTTCTTCGTCTTCCAGCACAAGGATGTATATAATAGAGTTTAAAATATCTAGCAGATATATAAAATAAATAATTTACATATCTTGTTAACAGGACGTATAGAAAACCTCTTATAAGTTCGCATGTAAATTTTAATTAGCGTTGACAATCTTACGTTTCACTAGTTAATAATATATGTGCATATTTTTTATATTTACATTCTTATAGAACTTTTTCTATTTCTTTCTTTTTCATTTTATATACTTTATTTAAATTTTATTAATTACACGTATGTCATTTATATTTTCTTCTTTATGTTGTATATATTGAATTATTTAATGAATTAAAATTTTTAAAAGTGGTGTGTCTTTTCAAAATAAGTCAAAATATAACTATATGTCGATACTTAATTATCATATAATTAATAGAATTACGTGTAGTTATATCGATTATTCAAAATAAGTACATATGTTTCATAATTTAAAGATAAATTATATATAGAATATATATCTAAAATGAATAAAATCACATAAAACTTTCACATTATCAATCATCTCGCCATTCGAACTATTAAAATACGTAATTTCTGCAATAACAGGCTTTCAATACATTGATGCAAACTAGAGAAGAGCGATTTTCTCCTCTCTCTTGAAAGCAATAATTAAAATTTAAAGTTAAATTTAAATATAAAAAAATTTTATTGTTTTAATGCACGCGTAAAATTGTTACACGTAAATGTAAATATCTATAAATATCTAATACACAAAGTTAATTGATATTCATAATTTGGTTGTTAGGTAAGAACTATGCAATGTATAGTATATCTCACAGTTGCCATAAATATATATATATATATATATATATATATATATATACATATGTAAATCAATTATTCCATTATTCAAAATAATTAGAAATTTATGAGAGAAGTCACAATATTTTTCGTAAACAATTATCTTTATTTAATTTCTGGAATATTTGTTTATTATTTCGTTACTCAGTATGTTAAAAACACTAAAATTAAATGATATTATATTATTATACATACATTTCAATCTGATGAATAAATGATTTTACAATAATTGTATCGATGAAATGGAAATCCTGTGCAAATGTATGTATGCGTTTCTCTGTCATTAAAAAAACATAGTACATAGGCGACTTTTAGATACATAATCATATTATAAAGAGGATTTGTGTTACTTTCTCTTGACATTAAAAATATGTAGCGATCGATATCGTATTGTATAAAGTTCACGTAATCAAATGTTACAAAAATTGCAGTTGAAAAAGTGTAATTCCATAATTTTTACATATAATACAATAGTTCTATTAACGTACGCAAAAACATCATTCAGAGCATCTAAACGACGCAAAGTTTTCGAGAAAAGTCGTAAAATACTTTCCTAAGTTATTATCCTTAACATTGATTTTTTTATTTTATCATTATATCATGTTAAGAAAGTTTGTCAAAAAAGCTTAAGACGTAGACACGACATGCAATATTCAAAATTATATGTAAAATGCGTGTACATAAAGATAAACATTTGTAAGTATTAATATAAAAAGTTATCTTCTCTTATAACTACTAATCCTATTATATACCAAGTCACATGTTTTGATCCTACACATATCGACTTTACAATAATTATGTATATGACAAAATTTAAAATTCTGCAATTAGATACATGTTATAAATATTCTGATATTAAAAACATTTAGTCATTTGCGATATTAATTCAATAAATGTAAATAGCAATTATCGTCAAGTTTTTTAAATAATATTCTTCAAATAACTACATAGTTACACGCAAATTTGAAGTATGGAGATTTAGATTCCTATAAATATAGTACAAATGAAAAAGTAAATTGTTGCTTTTTATTTGAACAATTGCAACGCATAATTAATATCTGTCATTCCTTATATTATATAATTCTTACAGAGCGTATTTTCCTTATAACTATGAAAAATAGAGTTATATTAAATGCAGGAAACTTTAGGCAATATTTAATGACATTAATAAATATATTTAATTCTTCTTATTAAATAAATCAGATCACAGATGAGAAATCCATCAGAATTATAATGTCATCATTAGAATAACCATTTAATGGAAATAATATGTTGCAATTTAATTATTTCATGGAACTTAATTAGTCTATTGAAAAACGAGCTTGTTCTCTCATATAATCTATGTATGAAAAAAATCAATCCAAAGAAAGCACTATATTTTTCAAATATGTTTCAATTATCTATTCAAAACCATTGAAAGATTTGTAGAAGTCGTCTTAAAAGTTTATTTATTTTTATCAAGAGTTTGATTGTTACATAATTATACAAGTTATGGTAATACATAATTATATAAGTTATGGTAATTTTTTATTCATAAGAATTTAGAGTTTATCAATTGGAAAATCTCAAGTTTGCGTATTCAAGCACAATACATCGCATAATAATATATCTACCAACATCCAATTCTATTCTTTCGATAAGCTTTAATTTCGTGTTTATCTACATTAAGAAATTAATAATTTAAAATTATTTTATTTATATGCAGATCCGATAATTAATCTGTGTTAATAATAAAAATATAATAAAAGTCTTGATAAAATATATTAACATTAGAACGCGAAGAGCGTCTAACTGTCAATAATATCACATATATGTCATCAATGATTATTATAAAATAAAATATTTAAAACTAATAAAATATTTTATTATTATTATTATTATTAAAAATTATTTAATATATTTATTTGATAAATTAATCAATTCAATATAAATATTTTTATACTTTTACCATATCGTTCGTCTATGTGTGTAACACATTTATATAATTTTAGACAGTTCGATATGTAAGGAGTTATAAATTCTAATGTAAATATCTCATATAATATATGATTATGTTATTATTATTATTATGTTATAACAATAATATACAAATATTTACTATATATTATGTACTATATTATTATTTCATTTTCTATATTATATTATTATTAACACAATATATTCCAAAATTCACTAGCCGCATATAAGAACAAACAATTTTAATAATACAATCATTATCAATATTAATCAATATTAGAAATAGAAATTGTTATTTAAGAGTACTTTCTAGCTGTGCGATGTAATGTGCCAGATCATTCAAAAAATATAATAACGACATTTTAGTATCAGAATTTTTATCTGTAAATAAAATGAACAAAATCTGTCATCAAGTAATGTATAAATAATATCAATCTGTGACATCATATATATCCTAAAATTTTGTGAGTGTGTGTGTGTAAAGAAAGCTCTTTACCAAATTTATTACCTCATATTACGTATATATAACTTATAATTAATTTAATCAACAATTAATTTTATGAAATTAAGTGTCGCGTTATAATTCGAATTTCTACATATAAAATAATAAAAAATTAAGAATTTAATCATCTTAATAATTTAGAACAGGTATTATATAAAAAGTTAACCGGAGGTTATTGTTAAAAGGTCCTAAAACTTACTATAATCGATCGTTACTTCGATCGTACAGACATGAAAATTTTACTATATTTATAAAGTAGGAATCGATTTTAAACATATAATATATTATTGATTAAGCATTACTTTCCACTCCAAAATCATAATCCATTAAATATCATAGACTTAAATTCTAAACACAATGACCGTTACCTTCTGAGACTTTATATGGATATTGAATTAAAAATACTAGATAGAAACAAATCAATATTTGTTCGCTGCAAAATATTAAAACTATTTAGCAATTCGGAATCCTACTTTTAAACATCAAAAGTTGTAGTTTGCTACTCATTTGCATATGTTTGTCTCAACCAATCATTTGTTTCAAAACATTCATAAAAGAATAGAACGAGTTAGTAACTTCATCGGTGTGCCTCATTTCGAAATCTATCAACCAGACAATTGACGCCTGTCTAGATGTATCCCATGAGGGACATTCTATATAACATCGTTGGGCAAACTCATAAGCAAGTGTTAATAGTTTCTCCAAGGCGCAAAGTGTGCAAGAACAACGACCTTGCGATGATTCATATCTTGCCCAGTCTTTTAAAATCATTAAAAGTGATTCCTCTTGCAAGTATGTAAAAACAGAATATCTACCTATTTTTCTGTCATATTTGTAATTTTCTTAAGCACAAGCATTCATTACTTTATAGTATAACGTATGTGCAGGAATTTTATAATGTTTTAAGGCGGCTTTAAATGTGGACCTTCATTCAATAATTTCTTTTGTTGCTACATCTTCGTTTTCTATCATAGAACACTTCTTTACGTTTCATAATATTTACTTTTCGAATTAAAAGACGATATTTGAGTCCATATTTTGTTGCTACGTCTATTTCAGATAAACCATTTTCTAAAACTTCATTTGCTGCTATGTGGAGCTCATTACTTAATGTGAGATGTGTCTCAATTTTTTTTCTTATTTCAATCGATACCATGATTGCTATTAAGATAATCTACAAAAGAAAGTAAAAACAAGCAAACAAATGATTGCATGTTGCGCCATTGTGAACATAAAAGTTGCAATATCACACGAATAAAAAATTGTTTTCGTGATTTTCATCTTGCAATATTTCAATTTCTGGTGTAAATTATAGATAAATTACAATATGTTTTGCAATATTTAAATGCTCCAGTAAAGAATCTTTAAAAAATTAGAAAAGAAACTTAGGACGATAATGTACTTACAAAATAAATAAAAAAACAAATATTCTGAAATAAATTTCTTCTCAAGACGTATATAATGGATATAATGGATATCTTATTCTGAACGTATACAAACGATGACTAGCACAATGTCAGTTTTTGACAATATTCATGCAAGGTTCCTACAGTGTTGTATCTTAGGAAAGTAAATAGAATTTTAAAACTCGAAGTAAATGTCGCTAAGCGATACATATTTTTTCTCTATCTATATTCTTGAAGATATGTATTCTCTTTTCTGCTAACGTGGCAATAATGTATTCTCTCTTCTGCTAATGTGGCCGAATTGAATCGGCACTTCGTATAAGGTACTTGAGCCGAATAAGGCCCAGCATTAAATAAAGCCCACTTTTGAATTTACCACTTAAAAAGGCGCTCTAAGTTTTGAGTATATGCCTGAAAGATTTATATGGTCACCATAATAGATCTTTCAGGCATATACTCAAAATTTAAAGCGCCTTTTTAAGTGGCAAATTGGGCTTTAAGTGGTAAGTGGGCTTTATTTAATACTAGGCCTTATTCGGCTCAGGTATCTTATATACAATAATGATGCGTCAATCTTTCCATCATGTATAACTAATTCATTTAAAATTTGATTTTAAAAATAAAAGAATTTTATTGTTGAAATTCACACGTAGAAATTGTTACATATAATTCTATAAATATCTAATACACTGACAATAAGTTAGCTGATATTCACATTTTAATTGTCAAGAGAGAACTATGCAATAAATATTCAATTATTTTTTAAAATGCAGCAGCCCTTAGGACAATCTACAAAAGAAAGTTAATATATAGAAATAAAAGCATGTTGCAAAATTATTATGGATAAACGAATTGCAATATGGCAAAACGAGGATTATATAATTGCAATTTTTGCCTCATGTTAGAAAAATAAAGCATTAATTCAAAGTTACTTATAAAGTGCTAAACAGTACATGTGTGTGTGTGTGTGTGTGTGTGTGTGTGTGTGTATCCATTCTAGGCATCAAAATATGTATTTGATTGTTCATCTTTTCTGGCATTCTTTGCGTAGGCAATTTGTATTTAATAACGTAACATTAACATTTCGAGCACAAATATATCGACGATCGCAGATATACTATATTTATGCAAAATTTTATACATATTTTTCCCTAAATATTCTGATAGTAATGTGATGAAGTAGTATCAAAGTCTGTAATATTTAGATTTCGTTCATAACCTAATGTTTCATTAATTCATAGTTCTATATATGTACGCAAAAACATCATTCGTAGCATTCAAAACGACACGAAGTTTTCAGGAAATGTCATAAAATAACTTCTAAGATATTATCTTTGATAAATAAAACATTGATTTTATTTTATTATTATATTTTGTCTAAAAAGTTTGTCGACAAAGCTTAAGACGTAGACATGCAATTTTCAAAATCATATTTAAAATGCGTATAGATAAAGTTAAACATACATAAGTATTAATAAACAGTTACTTCTTCTTACAAATACTAATCCCATAATATATTATGTAACATGTTTCGATCCTATCGATTATACAATAATTATGTATATGACAAAAGTAATTTTGTAAGTAGATACGTGCTATGAATATTCGGATTCGAGTATCATTCAGTCAGTTGCGATATTAATTAAACAAATGTAAATCCAATATCGCCAAGTTCTCTTAATAATTTTCTTAAATTAACTACATAGTTAACTGCAAATTTAAAAAATATAGATTTAGATTTTAATATAGTACACAAATAAATTAGTAAAATAATGATTTATATTTGAACAATTGTTACATATGCATAGTTAAAATCTGTCGTTTTTTGTATTACATAATTTTTACAGCGTGTACTTTTCTACCCTCTACAAAAAAAGCTTTACATAAAATGTAGGAAGCTGTAGAATATTATTAATATTAATAGATATATTTGATTCCCGATTTAAGATAAATCACGTCCTTCATAAATATAATATCATTACTGTTAGAAGAACAATTAAATAACAACAATATGTTGCAATTTAATCAATTAATCCTTTCAGGGAACTTAGCTTATTGAAAAACGAGCTCGTTCTCTCATATAATCTATGTATCAATCGAAAGAAAGCATGTGTATTTTTTCAAGAATGTTTCAGTTATTTCTGTGCATGAAATTGAAAGCTTTATACACTAGGAATCACGTTAAAAGTTCATTCATTATTCTCAAGAGTTTAATTGTTACATAATTAAACTAAATAGGTATGTATATCTCGTTTTATAAAATTAAAGAAACATTCTTATTTAAATGTGAATTAAAATATAAAATTATATATATATATATACATACACACTGCACATCCATTTCTTGACGAAATTGAAGAATAACCGTAACAATGGCTTATTAAACAGCGTATTATAGTTATAATAATGCATCCCTGATTATTTCAAGTAAAAGTGTTTGTCAAAATCAGAAAATTCTTTTAAAATACTTATCTCTATAAATTTACATATCTATTTTATCACTGTAGATAGTCGAGAAAAATTTATATGTAATATTCAATTTTCAACATTACTTTTAAAACTAATTATATGTGTGATATCCCAATACTTCCACTACACCAAATAATACATTTTCTAGGTCTTTTAAATATACAAATCCATATATTAAAATGTCAACGTTACAGTAATTTTAAAAAAATATTATTAGAATAATCCAGAGTTTATCGTTTAGATTATCTCATGTTTGCGTATTCGTACACAATACATTGCATAGTAGCAAACATATAATATCTTCCAACATCAGCACAACAATCTACACTACCGATAAACTTTAATTTTGTATTAATGAACATTAATAAATTAATTATAATAATTATTTTATTTATAAGCAGGTTCAATATTTAATCAGTGTTAATAATAAAAATATAATAAAAGTCTTATTAAAATAATTTAACATTAAAACGCAATGAACATCAAACTGTTAAAAATATCGCATATTACAAATGACGCTTCTTATTAAAATATAAGAGCGATATCAATATATTTTATTATTATTATTAAAAATTATTAAACATAATTAATTTAATAACTTAATCAGTTCCATATAAGTATTTTTACAATTTTACCATATTCTTCGTCTATGACACATTTTATATAATTATTTTGATGTGTAACGTAAATAATTATAAATTCTAATCTCATATAATATATTTTATATAATATATTTTTATGTTATTATTATGTTATAATAATAATGATGATAATGAAATATTATATTATTATATATTATATATCTAAAAAAGGCATGTAAAGTCGATACTCGAATATCTCGAAGTTTATTGTTGTCGCTTTTCCGCGATGCTGATTGGTTCTGTCGTTGCGCTTACTTCGTGAGCGGCTGTCATTGCATATTTTGACAGTTATTATGTGTATCAAGGGGTTAATAGTTTATTAAAAGTTATTCAATACTCATATTATTTGGCTGCTTGGTTATATTGAAAATAAAGTGTGTAGTATAGTATAGTGTATATATTAGAGATTATTAAAGAAAAGGAATTTTTAGGAGTGTACTTCGAAGAATAAGATAAATAATAATTATATATAAAAAATTGTATTGAACAATAAATTTAGTAATTTATTTGCTAAATTATGTACGGAATTAAATGTATGTCCGTACATAATTTTAATTCAGAAAATTAATATTATGTCCGTATATATTTTTAATTTATGGAATTGTAATTATGTCCGTACGTAATTTTAATTCATAGAATTAAAATTATATCGCTACATAATTTTAATTCATAGAACTAAAGTTATATTCTACATAATTTTATTTCATAAAATTAAAATTATGTCCGTACGTAATTTTAATTTATGTAATTAAAATTGTGTTGTACGTAATTTTAATTCATAGAATTAAAATAATTTTACT